>CAWUFW010001278.1:0-200000 GCA_963921515.1 Calotriton arnoldi
CCTGAGTGTGATGCAAAGGCCACGACAATTTCATTACCATGCTCAGACATCTGGGGCAATACACCACCCAATCCAGTACCACTGGCATCAGTGGTGACAAAGGTGTTAGCAAAAGGATCAAATCCTATTAGCGTAGGAGCATTAGAAATGGCCATTTTGATATCCATGAATGACTTTTGACATGCATCACTCCATGAAAAAGTAGCTTTGTTCTTCATCAACAAGCGCATCTCATACGTTTTCTGTGAAAAGTGTTTTACAAATTTCGAATAAAATTTGGCTAAGCCGTGGAAAGAACTTAGGGGCTGATTAGGATGGCGGTCGGAAAACCTCCCCGACCGCAATGGTAGTGGAAAAAGACCGCACGCATGGACCGCGACATAACCGCCGGTCGAATTACGATGGCCCGCGATCGAAATCCGACCGCGGCGGTACGATCGCGGGCTTTAACATTGCGGCGGTTGCTGCTGCCCGCAGCACCGCCTCGATGTCAAAAGGAGCATGTCCTGCATTTCCCTGCACTGCGTGGCAGGCACTGCACAGTGCCTGCCACCTGGTACATGGAAATGTAGGGGGGGGACCATGGGTACCCCCCCAGTGCACCCACACCCCCCCCAACACATTGGGGGCCCACAACGGGCCCCCGGAAGACAATCTCCGCCAGCCTTTCCATGGCGGTTTGACCGCTGCGGAAAGGCTGGCTACTGCCGGCATCATAATCGTACCGGCGGAACCTGCTCGGCACCGCCACCATTATCCTGGTCCTGCTCCGTCCGCCAGGCAGGAGTGCGGATGGCAACCGGCGGAAAAGCGGCAGTCGGAATTTCCCACCGCCGCAATCACCACCGCCATCCCAATCTGACCGGCGGTTTTCTGGGTTGCTATCGCGGGCGGATGTCCACCGCCGGCCCGGCGGTCGCCACCGCCGGCCCAGCGGTGGCCATCCGCCCGCCATCCTAATCAGCCCCTAAGTTCATCTTTTGACTTAGGTGCCGGAGCATTGATGATGGCATCAACCAGTTTGTTCTTAGGTTTGACACCACTGTCACAGATTTCATGCCCTAGATATGTAACAGACTTTTCAGCAAACTTACACTTACTACCCTCAGCCACCAAACCATTGTCCCTGAGAATAGTAAGCACCTCCCTGAAAATGGCATCATGATGGGTTTTGTTCTTTCCTATCACTAAGATGTCGTCCTGAAAGAACACTACCTCAGGAATATGACCAAACAATTTTGACATCAACCTCTGAACCTCTGAAAAACTGCAGCGGCTGATGCCAACCCAAAAGGCATGCGTTTAAATCTATAGCACCCAAAAGGTGTACAAAAAGTAGTATACCAACCATTGTGTTGGTATACTGCTGCATACCAACACAACCTGTTGGTATGCAGCAGTAAGGTCCAAAGTGGAAAACCACTTGGCATTTCGTGTTAAAGATAGCATTTCATCAATTCTGGGAAGAGGAAACTGATCCACCAGAATATTATTGTTAAGATACCTTAAGTGCACACACAAACGAGCCTTTCCATTGGATTTTCGGGCAACGACCAATGGAGAAACCCATTCGGATGCTTCAAAAGGTTCAATAACATTAGTTTTTAATAATTTCTCTAACTCATACTTGACCTCGTCTCTAACAATAAAAGGAATATTCCGAGCTTTGTGTACCTTCGGAACTGCACCCTCTTTCAATCGAATTTGGTGAGTAAAACCTTTGAGTTTACCCATACCACCTGCGAGAACTGCAGGGAATTCTAATAAAACCCACTTTTCTGGTGTCCTCCCCATCACAAGAAATCAAAACTTGCTCCTTACTGTTTGGGTCAAGGATTATTTTTAAACTTTTCTGGTCCTTCCACCCCAAAACTGATTGCCCCTCTTTAGCAATATACAACTTCCCAGTGTCATGTCTTTCTTTGAAACGAAAAACCAAAACTCTGTTTTCAGCTTTTCTGCCGCTGAATCCTGGAATCCGACCGCCGCGGTAGGGAGTTTCTGGCGCTGCATCCTAATCTGGCCGGCGGTTTTGCCGCTGTACCTGCGGGCGGAAGTTTCTCGCTAGCACGGCGGTCGGAATGCTTTTCCGCCCGCCATCGTAATCAGCCCCTTAGTATATGTGTTAAAAGTATAGCTTATTTTTTTAATGTATGTTTGAAATTTTTAGAAGTAATTGATTTTATGTTAAGTAATTTTTGTGTATTTTAGTTCCGTAGCGGGTTGTGGGTTTATAGGGGAATAGGGTGGGAAGTAATTTAATTATAATATATTAATACATTTTTAGAAATTATTAATTTTTTAAGAGATTAAGGGCCATATGTATCAAAATGTACATTTGCGATTCTCAAATAGCGATATTTTGCGAATCGCTATTTGAGAATCGCAAAACGCTATGTATGTAGGATTTGCAAATAATTTTGCGAATCCTACATATTCCTTAATTGCGAATTGCAAATTGCGATTCGCAATTAAGGAATACCTCCCCATTCATTCCTATGGGCCTAGAGGCCCATAGGAATGAATGGGAAGACATTCTCAATTTGCGATTAGCAATTAGAGAATCGCAAATTGAGAATGCAATTTCAAGGTTGCAAGGGTGTCAAAAGGACACCCTGTTGCACCCCTGAAATAAGCATGGGTGCACATGTGGCACACATACATGCCCTAAGGGCATGTATGTGTGCCACATTGCACTTTGAAAAATGCAAAAAGTGAATTTTTCAAAGAAATCGCAAATTACCACCAACTTGAAGTTGGTGGTAATTTGCGATTCCTAAGGCCAAATTCCACTTTTTTTGTGCTTCTTACATTGCATTTAAGGAATCGCAATTTGCGATTCCTTAAATGCAATCGCAAAATAGGGAATCGCAAATTTTGCGATTCTTTATTTTGCGAGGCAGTTTTTCATTCATACATACCACTAAGCCCAATTGCGATCACAATTTGGAATGATACATATGGCCCAAAATATTGCGTTTTAGTTCCGTAGCGGGTTGTGGGTTTATAGGGGAATAGGGTGGGAAGTAATTTAATGAAAATTAATTAATTAATAATTGTAATTAATTAATATTTTTGTATTTAATAATTTATATTGTTAATTGTGTTAATTAATTTGTTATTAATTGGTTATTAATTATTAATAATTAATTGGTAAATATGTTAATTGTGTTATTTTTTTGGGAGCGGGTTGTGGGTTTATAGGGGAATAGGGTGGAAAGTAATTTAATTATAATATATTTATTAATACATTTTTAGAAATTATTAATTTTTTAAGAAATTAAATATTGCGTTTTAGTTCCGTAGCGGGTTGTGGGTTTACAGGGGAATAGTGTGGGAAGTAATTTAATTAAAATTAATTAATTAATAATTGTTATTAATTAATATTTTTGTATTTAATAATTTATATTGATAATTGTGTTAATTAATTTATTAATTATTAATAATTAATTGGTAAATATGTTAATTGTGTCATTTTTTAGGAGCGGGTTGTAGGTTTATAGGGGAGTAGGGTGGGAAGTAATTTAATTATAATTAATTAATTAATAATTTGATTAATTAATATTTATATATTTAATATTTTATATTGTTAATTGTGTTAAATATTCTGTTATTAATTAGTTATTAATTGGATATTAATTATTAATTAATTGGTGAATATCTTAATAGTGTTATTTTTTAAGAGCGGGTTGTGGGTTTATAGGGGAGTAGGGTGGGAAGTAATTTAATTATAATTCATTAATTAATAATTTTTATTCATTAATATTTGTGTATTTAATATTTCATATTGTTAATTGTGTTAAATAATTGTTTATTTATTAATTGGTTATTAATTATTAATAATTAATTGGTGAATATGTAAATTGTGTTAATTGTTTAGGAGCGAGTTGTGTATTTAGAGGGGAGTAGTGTGGCAAGTAATTAAAAATTAATATAATTATTAATTTTTTATATAATATTTAATTATTGTATTTTATAGTCTTAATAGTATGAATTAATTTATTACTCATTGTTTTTAATTTTATTGTTTATTGTTATTATTTAATTAATTAATTGTTAAGCAATTATGTTAATTGTGTCATGTTTTACAATAGTGGTGGTGTTATTTATAGGGGTATTTGGTGATAGGTAAATTATTTTTTATTAATTAAGTATTTGTTAATTAATGTTTATTATTTTGCTGGAGTGGGAATAGTAAATTATTCCCCTCCGCTATCCAACACTTTCACTACTGTTGCACTTGTTGGAGTGGGAATAGTTATTTTATCCCCTACGCTATCCAACATTTTCCCTACTGTTTCAGTTAATGTAGTGTAAAATGTTGTTTTAAAGATAAATATTTATCTTAATATTTTATTTTATTATATATATAATTTATTTTTATCTTACAGGTTTATGTATATATATATATATATGCATTTATAATTTTTATTATGTTTCTAATGTTTTATAATTTAATAAAATAATTATTTATTAATATTATTAAGTAAATATATGTATAATTTTTTTTATATATGTATGTTTAATTTATTTTATTATATTTATTATTTATAATTTTTAACATTTTTAAATAATTCTAACTATGGGGGTCATTATGATGGGCGGATCGTCCCCGCCGGGCCGGCGGTAGTCACCGCCGGCCCGGCGGGGGCGATCCGCCCGCCATCCAGACAGCAAAGACCCCCCGCCATATTATGATGGCTGGGGGGTCCGCGGTGGACGGAAAGCCCGTCCGCCGGTCGACTCGTCGACCGGCGGAAAACAAGGATAATATGGTGGCGGTGTCTCCAAGACACTGCCATCCATATTATGATGACTGCGGAGTGCAGCATTTCCATGGCGGCGTTGCCGCCATGTAAAGGCATACGGTCTTTGTATATGGGGGCCCGTTGCGGGCCCCCACGGTGTTGAGGGGGTGGGGGGTGCACATGGGGGTACCTATGATACCCCCTGCATATGTATGCACAAGGTGGCAGGCACCGCGCGGTGCCTGTCACGTTGTGCATGCGCATGCACGAAGTGCATTCACAGCATTGTGGCGGGCGGTGCGGTGAGCACCGCCCGCCACAATGCTGTGAATAGGGCTTGCCACCGCCACGGTGGCGGTGGCATCCTAATAGCATGTGCGGGACCGCCGCACCACTTGCGGACGGTCCCGCATTCCGCTGTGGTGGCGGGCGGACTTTGTCCGCCCGCCATCGTAATGGGGCCCTATGTTTTTATTAATATATTTATTTATTTTTTTATTTATTTTATATTATTTTTAAGACATTTAAAAAAAACTATATTTTGAACAACGATATTTTAAACAACGATATTTTGGTTTCGATATTTTTGTACTTACCTTTGTAGAGATAGGATGTCGATATTCTGTTCATCGATATTCTTGACACGATATTCTGGTAGGTCAATATTGTTGTCATCGATATTATGTCAGTGATCCCTTGGAAACAGAGGAACGGGAGTCGCGTGCAGGCAATGACGGTGCACAAAGGGCTGCAGGAGCGCGCTGCAATGTGGGATTTGAATCTCCCGAGGACCGTTAAAGATAACCGTTGGTAAGTTGTAACAGGTATGTGGTTACACTTACTTGGACCTGAAACGAAGTAAATCCATACCGTAACGTTGATACGACGAAATCCACACAGTACACGGCCGCAGAAGGTAACAGATGGAAGCGATTTTACCAAGACCTTCACTCGTAAATCCAGTTCCTTCTTGCGACAGGGCCAGTGCTGGGTGAAGAGAAGTGTCCTTGACAGTGGGCTCTTTGCGTCATTAGCTCGTTGCCAAAATAAGTGTAGTAATCACGCATAGAAGCAGTAATTAATCTTCTTTTATTCCAAGTCTGCAGGTATACAAGGTGCATGCAGCACTAACGCAGGGCAACCTCAGAGTGAGGCAATACATTCCAAAGCCCTACAATAATACTATTCTAAATGACATACCCAAGTTCCACATTCCAACCCACCAAACCACAATACAGGAAACCATGTTACTACAGTCTTCTACCATTAAAAGGGAGGCCTTGGCTATATATTGTGCAGTGCAGAAATTCAGACATTTTGAGAGGGAGGTTACAATTTTTGTGCATACTGATCATAAACTGTTACAGAAAGTGTTTGGGAGGAGAGGTCTAGACTGTATTTTGTCTTGTATCTTCAAGTGGCTAGTGGCTCTCTAAGGGGTCCATTACGATGGCGGGAGGACAAAGTCCGCCCGCTAATGCAACGGAGCCAGGGACCGACCACCGAAGTTGCGGCGGTCCCGCCATGTGAATTAGGATGCGCCCACCACACTGGCGGGCGCATCCTGGCCCTTTTACATTGCGGGTGGATCTGCTGGCTGCAGACCCGCTCGCAATGTGAAAGGACTGTGCACAGTATTGCCATGCACTACATGGCAGGCACCACGTGGTGCCTGCCACGTAGTGCATGGCAATGAGGGGGGGTACCATAGGTATCCCCCATGTGCACCCCTCACCCCCCCCCAACACCCTGGCCCCCAACAGAAGGAACCGCATGCCTTTCCATGGCGGCAACGCCATGGAAATGCGAATCACCGCCTGCATCACAATATGGATGGCGGTGTCTTGCAGACACCGCCACCATATTGTGCCCGTTTTCCACCCGGTCGACGAGTCGACCGGCGGAAAAGCGGCGGACGGTCTTCCCGTCCGCCACGGACCCCCCAGTCATCCTAATATGGCAGGGGTCAATCAGGCATGGATGGCGGGCGGATTGCCCCCGCCAGGCCGGCGGTGGCTACCCGCCCGCCATCCTAATTCGAAGTATCTTATTTACCAGGATACAACAACAAAGTGGTGGACTGCTTGTCCAGGTTGATGTTTGACTCCGGGAATAATGATGAGGAAGATGGTACTTGGTGGAGAGATGACGAGATCAAGGTGTGCAGCTTCACATCTGGGTGTGTAACTGAGGAGGTGTGGTTGAGGGAGTTGGCCAAGGATGAAGTCTTAAAATGCTGTTTGCCAGTTTATTTTGAGGAGGCAGGATGATTGGAAGAAGGATGGAAAGTTTGTGGGTTTTGCAAAGGTTTGTGTTGAATTGCCAGTCCCGAATGATGTCATATTAAGAGGGAGCAGGCTGGTCCCTCCTTCTGGTGTAAGGAGTCGCCTTCTGAGACTTGCACATGGAGGACATCAGGGTATAAGCAAGACTAAAGAGAAGCTCAGGTGTATTTACTGGTGGCCTAGGATGGACATACTGGTGGAGCAAGCAGTGAGGGAGTGCAGTGAGTGCAGGTTGTCTTACAAGGGCTTGAAGGTGAGGACCTCTCCCATGGTTAATAGAGAGGCACCAGAGGAAGTGTGGAATGAAATTGGTTTGGACATCCTTGGACCCATCAGCCTAGGGGCATCCTCCAAGTACTTATTGGTGACCATGGACACGTTGCCCAGATGGCAGAGGTTGGTGTTGCTGATGAGATCAATACCCGGGAAATTATCAAATGTCTAACTGAAGTGTTTGCAAGGGAGGGCAAGAGCATACTCACTGACAATGGACTGCATTTCACATCTAAAGAAAAGGAGAGATTTCTTAGTGAAAGGGACATTGGTCGAAAGAAATGTTCTCTTTATCATTCCGAGACCAATGGGATGGTGGAGAGGTTCAACCGCACATTCAAAGTAACTATACACATTGCAAAGCGCGTTGGAGGTAGCTGGATTCAGGCAGTTAAGAAGAAAGTGAATGAATATAGGTTAATCCCACACTCCACTACAGGGATGAATCTCTTCATGATGTTTAAAAAACGAGAGCCTCATACTGTTATGATTCCTCCTTGGTTGGAAGGATACAGAAAAGACAATGTGAGTTCAGATGAGTTAAGAGAACATGCAAAGGAAAAAGAAGAATGTCTGCAAATGAGAAGGAAAGAGAACTATGATATGCGTAAAGCAGTGAAGCCTTCACCAGTGTGCATGGGAGATCTAGTAAAGATCAAATTGCCAAAGAGGGTACAAGGAGCTTCAAGCTTAGTAATACATACAAAGTGACGAAGGTATTCTGTAGTGCTGCTAAATTGGATGGTGGGAGCATATGGAATTTTAATTGCATTTTTGTTGTGAACCATTTATCAAATGTGTAATTAATTCTGTATTTCGTATATGCTTTCTTGATATCTCTTTCTTGTTTACTTTTAGGAGGGAGATGTGTGGTAACATGTAGTTATTTCTTGTGTTTTATTCCCCCCGTCTCCTTTGGTATATAATTCCTTTCCTTCTCCCCTCCCTTTCCCATTGTGAAATGTTCCATGTAGAATGTTTATTTTGGATTGTTGGAACTATGGAAGGGCAGTTATTGGGAGCTATCTGTGGTATGCTGTTGCTAGAGTTTATTCTACCAAATATTAAATTCTTCTTAAAGCACATTCCTGCTACTTTGACTCATCCTTTTGAACCCTCTGGATCCCTTAAGGTTGGACCTCACAACTATCTTGCCCAAAGCGACTCCGAGCCCTTAAAATGCTAGAGCCTTGTAAGATACATGAGTGTTACTCAACAGTCCGCAGGCGTCATGAAGACTTATGGAGCTCGGCCATGGTCACAGGTCACAAGGTGATGAGCCCTTGGGCATTATGATAACTCACAAGTTCATCTGATCTGGGAATGCTGGGGTGGGGGAAGGGGAGTTTGCAACAGCTGAGGGTGGGAGGGAAGGGTTCTTTGAGGCTGGCTTTTTGCGGTTAGATTACCTATTTGTATTGTATGATGGCTAGTGGAATAGGGCAAACAAATGTTTATAAAAACATATTCATACTTAAAGAGGAGTGCATATGGTAAACACTACACAATATATTGTAAATGTAAAAATATTTTTCCAGGTATATTGGCATAGTCTGATTATTTATTTATTTATTTGTTTGTTTGGTAATTTATTTATTCACTTTTATATAGCATGGACTCTACCCAAAGGTGATAGAGCACTTTACAATAGAAATGGATCATTACATAAGGTACTAATTTACATAATACGCAGATATTGATATATTAGAGTATAAGAGAAGATCATTACACAAGGAACGAAGTTACATTATCCAAAGATGTAGGTACATTGAAAAACCCAAGAACATTGGAGAGCGGAGACTAAACCAGAGAGTTCAAAACTGGAAAGGAGCTGTTATCTAACATGTCTTTGACGGAGGAGGGCTTTCAACTGCCACTGAAAGATAACCTTCGAAATGTTGATGCGTTTGTTTGGAGGAAAGGAGTTCCATATTCTGGTGCGCTTCCAGAGAAGGATTAAGGCATAGGTCATTCCTTTTTAAAGGTTGGGGGATCTACCAGCAGTGCTTCTGCATTTTGTGATGGTCAAGTGCCCCCTGATAGCTTAAGTTTCTCAGCCACGTAATGTGGAGAGGATGTGTGTAGAGTCCAATGAGCATTACAAGCCATCTTGTATGTGGCCCTGGCTTTCATAGGCAGACAGTGGAGGGTAACCAGCCTCGGTGAAAGGTGATCATTCCTTTTGGCCCTATAAATAATACATGCTGCTGAATGTAGAATTGATTTAAAAGGAGTGAGATGAGACTTGAAGAGACCAATCAGGAGAGGAGTTGCAGTAGTCGATTCTAGAAAGCACCAGTGTTGAACAAGAGTTTTCAGATCTTGCTATGGAATGTAGCGGCTGTTTTCCCAGATAAGACCCAATTGATATTGTGCATTCCTGGTCATAATGTTGATTCGCAATTGTAAGTTGAGACTTTTATTTTGGGTGAGTCTTAGGAACATGGCACTGTCAATAATGGTGGGTTGGCTGTTCATGACGTTGAGTGTGTCTGCCCACGATTGTACCGGAATTGGTCATCTTGATGAATAAATGAGGAGAAATTCAGTCTTGGTTCAGTTATAAATGATGTGAAGTCATTCAGTCTTAATCCGGGTTTAGAGTGATGGTGAGGTGCAAGATGTCACCTGGAAAGGAGACCTTCAAGTACAGTTGGGTGTCATCTGCATATTGATGATAGAAGATCCCAGATTGTTGCAAGGCTCCGAAAGGCTCGATATCAGGGTTGAATAAAGTCACAGCAATAATCGTTCCCTGAGGGACCCCATGATCAGTGGCCATCAGTGTTGAGAAGCAATCATCAATTTTTATCCTCTGCGACCTGCTCATGAGGAATGATTCCAACCATACTTAGGGGCCTATTAGGATGCCGGTCGGAAAACCATCCCGACCGCCATGGTAGCGGAAAACAACCGCCCGCCGGTACCGCGGCAAAACCGGCGGCCAGATTAGGATGTCCCGCCCAAAAAAAACAACCGCGGCGGTAAGAGCCACCTAAAAAACGCCCGTAGCGGGCGGAGGAGGCCAAAACCCATCCGCGGCGGCCAGGACAGCGGAGACACCGCACAGAATATTAGGATATCCTCTATGTGACCGCGGTACGTTCCGCTGTATCCAACCGCCGAAAACGCGAACAGTGATGAATGGGAGACCCGCCGGAAGAACAGCAGCATAGCCACCGCTGCGGACGCTCCGTGACAAATATGGTGGTGGACAGAAAAAACTCACAACAAGGCCACAAAGTGCACACAGCAAACTAGCCATGCACCCAAAAACACATAACACACCCCAATGACACAACCACATGGCAACTACAAAAATACAAATCCCAGGACAACCCACACAACACACCTGACAGCAATACCCCATTTTGACACACCCACATAGCTGAGTATAAAACCAGCCCCTTCCCTGACCACAATCCTTTGCAATACTCCACAACTGAAGGGCCCAACACCAGAGCACAAAGGAGAGGCAAAACTGCACACCATCACTACTCACACCACACACAGCACCACCACCACTTTCAAACCTGCACCTCTAACCCCTCTGCACATCACACACCATACACATCACCCCCACCCCCACCACTTACACACCTGCACCTCAAACCCCTTAGCACATCACACACCATGGCACCACAGAAAATGCCAAAATTCACAGACAGTGAGTTGACAGTCATGGTAGATGAGATAGTCAGAGTTGAACCACAACTGTTTGGTAACCTGGTCCAACAGACACCATTAGCCAGAAGAAATCAAATGTGGGCAAGGATAGTCGATAAGGTCAATGCAGTAGGGACCATCCCGTGCTCCAAGAAGGAGATCATGAAGCGGTGGCATGACCTCAAGAGCAAGGTGAAAGAGAAGAACAACAAGAACCATGAGCTGGCTCAGAGGACTGGCGGTGGCCCTCCCATTACACCAAGAACATTCACTGCATGGGAGGAGAAGGTGCTTGCCATACTGCATCCAGAGAGTCTCACAGGAATACCCGGGGAAGTGGAGGCTGGTAAGTGCAAACAAAAGTAGACCATTACACAGCAATGTACTGTCCAGCACAACTACAAAGCTACATCTCAGAGGCACAAGCATATCCATATGCACCACAATATCCAACACATGTCCCACAGATGTAACATCCACTACATCTGAATCACACCCCAAAAGGTAGCCAACATTTACAGGGTTGTATGTGCCCAGGCAAATAGCACTACAACTCCCACCATGCCCCTTGTCCCACCCCTGAGCAGGATGGAGCACTCCACACCCAGAAGCATTTTGAAGCCATTGTCTCACCACAAACAAACTAACAGGTAGGTAGCCATCTTAACAGGGAGGGCTGTTTGGGGGTGGGAGGCCTGCATGACAACTCCCACCATGCCCCCTGTCCCACCCCTGAGCAGGATGGAGCACTCCACACCCAGAAGCATTTGGAAGCCATTGTCTTACCACAAACAAACTAACAGGTAGGTAGCCATCTTAACAGGGAGGGCTGTTTGGGGGTGGGAGGCCTGCATGACAACTCCCACCATGCCCCCTGTCCCACCCCTGAGCAGGATGGAGCACTCCACACCCAGAAGCATTTGGAAGCCATTGTCTCACCACAAACAAACTAACAGGTAGGTAGCCATCTGAACAGGGAGGGCTGTTTGGGGGTGGGAGGCCTGCACAACAACTCCCAACATGCCCCCTGTCCCACCCCTGAGCAGGATGGAGCACTCCACACCCAGAAGCATTTTGAAGCCGTTTGGGGGTGGGAGGCCTGCATGACAACTCCCACCATGCCCCCTGTCCCACCCCTGAGCAGGATGGAGCACTCCACACCCAGAAGCATTTGGAAGCCATTGTCTCACCACAAACAAACTAACAGGTAGGAAGCCATCTGAACAGGGAGGGCTGTTTGGGGGTGGGAGGCCTGCACAACAACTCCCACCATGCCCCCTGTCCCACCCCTGAGCAGGATGGAGCACTCCACACCCAGAAGCATTTTGAAGCCATTGTCTCACCACAAACAAACTAACAAGTAGGTAGCCATCTTAACAGGGAGGGCTGTTTGGGGGTGGGAGGCCTGTACGACAACTCCCACCATGCCCCCTGTCCCACCCCTGAGCAGGATGGAGCACTCCACACCCAGAAGCATTTGGAAGCCATTGTCTCACCACAAACAAACTAACAGGTAGGTAGCCATCTTAACAGGGAGGGCTGTTTGGGGGTGGGAGGCCTGCATGACAACTCCCACCATGCCCCCTGTCCCACCCCTGAGCAGGATGGAGCACTCCACATCCAGAAGCATTTGGAAGCCATTGTCTTACCACAAACAAACTAACAGGTAGGTAGCCATCTTAACAGGGAGGGCTGTTTGGGGGTGGGAGGCCTGCATGACAACTCCCACCATGCCCTCTGTCCCACCCCTGAGCAGGATGGAGCACTCCACACTCAGAAGCATTTTGAAGCCATTGTCTCACCACAAACAAACTAACAGGTAGGTAGCCATCTTAACAGGGAGGGCTGTTTGGGGGTGGGAGGCCTGTACGACAACTCCCACCATGCCCCCTGTCCTACCCCTGAGCAGGATGGAGCACTCCACACCCAGAAGCATTTGGAAGCCATTGTCTCACCACAAACAAACTAACAGGTAGGTAGCCATCTTAACAGGGAGGGCTGTTTGGGGGTGAGAGGCCTGCATGACAACTCCCACCATGCCCCCTGTCCCACCCCTGAGCAGGATGGAGCACTCCACACCCAGAAGCATTTGGAAGCCAATGTCTCACCACAAACAAACTAACAAGTAGGTAGCCATCTTAACAGGGAGGGCTGTTTGGTGGTGGGAGGCCTGTATGACAACTCCCACCATGCCCCCTGTCCCACCCCTGAGCAGGATGGAGCACTCCACACCCAGAAGCATTTGGAAGCCAATGTCTCACCACAAACAAACTAACAGGTAGGTAGCCATCTGAACAGGGAGGGCTGTTTGGGGGTGGGAGGCCTGCACAACAACTCCCACCATGCCCCCTGTCCCACCCCTGAGCAGGATGGAGCACTCCACACCCAGAAGCATTTGGAAGCCATTGTCTCACTACAAACAAACTAACAGGTAGGTAGCCATCTTAACAGGGAGTGGGGTTTGGGGATGGGAAGACTGCAGTACTACTCCCACCATGCCCCCTTGTTCCCCAGCTCATCAAGATGGAGCACTCCCTCCCACCCAGATGCATGTGTCAGTCATTGCACTGTCCACTTCAAACTAACAGGTAGGTAGACATATTATGCCCTCTTGTCCCACCCCTGAGCAGGATGGAAGCCTCCAACACACATAGATGTGACACAGATCCAACACAAATGTGAAAACAGAACAGGTAACTAGCCAGTACATGCACACAGCCATTTCTCCCAAAAAGCATGGTGCCGTATGACAACACCAGCCCTCTCATCACACACAAATACACACAGATCCTATTGCCACTCACAGTGTGCAGACAGCTAAGCAAATGTAACTGTCACAGCAACCAAAGTGTGACACACCAATTCACATGTAGAAGAATGTCTGTGCACAATCATGCACAGCACTGAATGCCATGTGTAAGTGCCATGTGGCCAGAGCAGCAAGGACCATATGTAAACAAAGAAAGCATGGTTGTCGGTGCAAATTCGAATTTGCACATGACATTACAAAGGTATGCATGAGATGACAATGGCAAGTTCATGCTCAGATGTAACATCTGCCAGGGCAGAGTGATCAACAAAGAGGCGCCACAGAAATGCTTTGTTGCGCTAGTCCCTAGATGGCAACATGTCCCTGTAATCACAAAACATGCACGTGGCGCATGGTATGTTGTGACACCTCACACCATGGACAACTAATGCATGTACCTCAACATCATCTCAGGAGGCACAGTAGTGCGCATACAAACAATGTGATGACTAGTCAACTGTGTGGTGTATAAACAGTGAATAATACACAGCTAACACAAAGCTTGCGGGGTGCACTACAATGACCATTTCCCATCTGTCCCACAGGTGACCAAGAACTGACTGCAGAGGACAACACCAGCAACCTGCAGAGCCAGTCCACCCCCCCCCCCCCCCGGAACATGGACTCTCGGATGTTGACCCCCGGTATTCAGAGGACGAGGACCTCGGACCCGCCCATCTGGTGTGCCAGGGCGCAACCGGTCCCAGGACCCCATCGTCCACCCCACCACATCTGCAGCAACACCAACAGCTACGCAGACCACTGCTGCTACGGCCTGTGCGTCCTACACCACCACCACCGCCAGTGCTGCCTGCAACACCCTCCCTGTCCCAGAAGATGACCACCCCACACCACCAACTGAGGAGGGCAGGGAGAGGATGCGGGTGCCTACAGTGGTGAGGCAACAGGTCTGTGGCAGCAGGGCAGGTGGGAGTGGCAGGGTCACTCACAGACAACCAGAGCCTGGTACCGAAGCCCTGGACAGCATAAACAGAGTCCTTGGGGCATATGAACTGGCCCAGGGACGAACGGCCCGGTCAGAAGAAGATTCCCATGAGCTCCTCCGGCTGAAGAGGTCCATGGACACCCGTATGGGACAAATTGTGGACCTCCTGGGCCAGATAGTGGCGGCAATGAGGGACAGGCCTGCGCCACAGACAACACCTCCACCTCCCCCTGCTGTGCCGCAGGATGACAGTTCAACATCCTCCCCTGCGGCCACAGAGAGGGGTGAGTCCTCAGACCCCACAGGCCCTACAGCAGAGGCCCCCCCTGCCAAGCGATGAAGGGGCCGTCCCAAGAAATCCCTGGGAGTATCCCGTGGCAAAGCACCTGCCAAACGTCAGTCACGGAGCCAGCCATCATGGCAACACTCTGCACTACTGCATTGACTTTTTGGACTGTCCTTCCCCACACTGCCTTGTAAATGGCATCTGTCTGTTGGACTGGGTCACCACATCAATGTGGTGACAACTCGATTCTCTCATGTACCATAACTGTCAACTCACTGCTTCACTAATCACCTCAATGTAAATGTTCACCACCCTCATATGTCACCATTGTAAATAAATACACCTCACACACATGTTGTTGTTTCTGCTCCGTCTTTATTCCAGGATGTGCAGTCTTCACCATGATTAAAATGTACCACTAGTATGGAATGTATATAGGCAAGGAGAGGCTGAAGTGACCTAGGAAAACACAACAGAACAAGATTCACTAGTCTGGGTGTGGCATCACAGACATCACACAACACATACCATAAAGCTAATACAGCATGCACACATCACAATGAGCAACAAGAACCAACATACACATCCTGTAGATGTTCAAAATTACCCTGTCCCATAAACATTGTCAGCCACCACTGAGTCAACAACCGGCTGCAGTCACAAGGCTCACATACACCTTCACAACAACAGCAACATCATCAGACAATGGGTCCGTTGTACATTGTCACTCACCTTCAAGTGAAGTAGCGGTCGATGAGCTGTTGACGCAAGTCAACACCATCCTCCTCTCCACTGTCCTCATCACTGGACACGGGTTGGTTTGCAGGTGGGGGCCTTGGCTGCTCATCATCCTCCAGGATCAGGGGGATATCCTTGCGAATGGCTAGGTTGTGGAGCATGCAGCATGCCACTGCAATCTGACACACCTTCCCGGGCGAGTACATGAGTGCACCTCCCGTCTTGTCAAGGCAGCGAAATCGTGACTTCAGGAGACCAAAAGTCCGCTCCACCACACGACGTGTCCTCCCATGGGCATCATTGTAGCGTACATCAGCTGGTGTCCTGGGATTCCGCAGTGGGCTCAGCAACCACGGACGTTTGGGATATGCAGAGTCACCTAGGTGTGAGAAACACAGATAAACCTTGTAATTATACTGTGGCAGAGGACAGCATGTCACACACACAGCACGCTACTGGATTCTTCGTACTCACCCACAAGCCATGCACGCTCAGGAAGCAGATTAGCCATGAGCTGTGGTACGATGCTGTTCCGCATGATGTATGAGTCATGGGCTGAGCCTGCAAATCTGGCACACACGTGCGTGATGATCATGTCCGCCTGGCACACCACTTGCACATTTATGGAGTGGAAATGTTTTCGATTCCTATATATGTGCTCCTGTGCCTGTGGTGGAACAAGCCCAACATGGGTGCAATCAATGGCCCCAACAACATGGGGGATGTGTCCAAGGGCATAAAAGTCTTCATTCACAGCCGCCAATTCAGGCACCCTGGGGAAATGGATATACCTGTCCTTGTATATCATCATGGCGGACAGGACATCACGCAGCACCATGCTGAACATGGGTTGCGACATCCCACCTGCGCTGGACACCGTGTGCTGGAATGATCCAGAGGCAAAAAAATGCAGTGCCGACATCACCTTAGACGTTGGGGTGAAAGCTGTTGGATATGTTCTGCGAGGCTGCAGGTGGGGCTCCAACATAGCACATAGGTTTTGTAGGGTGGCTCTATCCAGACGGAATTTCCGGATAACCTCCTCATCCTCCATGTCTGCCAGCACTGTTTAGGGACGATGCAGATTTGGTCTCCTCCTAGTTGAGATGAAAGTGGACACATGTCAATTCAATACACCATGAGACGTGTACAACATCTTACGTTTTGACTGACACAACGCCAACAATGACTGTCATCACAATTGAGTTACAGAGCAGCTTACACGTAGGGACACCTTCAGCTACACTACTCGCACACTTGTCCCCTTTCACACAGCAAGTACATCCAAAACAACATCTGACTATGCAAATGCACGTAGGGATATGGCCACATCTAGCATGAGCAGGCCTGAGAGTACTTCATACAGCATATGTGTAAAACTGCAACACCACTGTCTCATACCTACCTGCTGTACCTGACACACCTTCAGGCATAAGTTGAACATGGCACACATCAACAACACAATGACCACAGGCTGAGCGTAAACAACAAGTGTGTGCATGATCCAAGAAAACAAGACAGTCAAATCTGCACATCCTATATGAAGACATACATCACTGTGATTTTCACAGCACTTTCACACATTGACATGTGTACACATTTGAGAGTCCATAACAACACTGTTCTGTGTACATGCCCATCAATATCACAAGTGACATGTGAGTGAGTACATGCCAATGTACTACATGACATACACAAACATGGCATGTGTAGTCAGCAGTGTGTTAAATGTTGCACTGGCATTGTGTGCACCATGATGTGCCATTAATCATGTGGCCACTGTGCACTGTTGATGACTGCCCATTGACCATTGACACAGCATGATGTGTCCATAGGTGCTGACCAAGTGCTCCGCCACCCAAATCACAATCACTCACGTCAATGTATGGCACCCAAATCGCGGAAGCTACCGCCTGCCACCAGCGGTGTGTCACCACCAATCCCTAGGACACAATCGCGGTAGTGAGAGATATATATGTATTGCCAAATGGCGCTTGGCATGCTCCGCCACCCAAATCACGGTCACAGGCACCAATGCATGGCACCCAAATCGCGGAAGCTACCGCCTGCCACCGGCGGTGTGTCACCACCAATCCCTAGGACACAATCGCGGTAGTGAGAGATATATATGTATTGCCAAATGGCGCTTGGCATGCTCCGCCACCCAAATCACGGTCACAGGCACCAATGCATGGCACCCAAATCGCGGAAGCTACCGCCTGCCACCGGCGGTGTGTCACCACCAATCCCTAGGACACAATCGCGGTAGTGAGAGATATATATGTATTGCCAAATGGTGCTTGGCATGCTCCGCCACCCAAATCACGGTCACAGGCACCAATGTATGGCACCCAAATCGCGGAAGCTACCGCCTGCCACCGGCGGTGTGTCACCGCCAATGCCCATGCCCTTGCAGCCAGTGGGAACCGCAATCGCGGTAGCCTAATGCAATTTTGAAAATCGCGGAAGGCGTGCTCCGCCACCGCGGGGCCGGTCATTGGATGCAATTGAAAGATGCACCACCGCGGTAGCGCACGCCTGGCCCCTGCGGTGTGTCACCGCCAATGCTCATGCCCTTGCAGCCAATGGGAACCACAATCGCGGTAGCCTAATGCAATTTTGAAAATCGCGGAAGGCGTGCTCCGCCACCGCAGGGCCGGTCATTGGATGCATTTGAAAAAGGCTGACCTGGCGCACCAATTGCAGCAGCTTAGAATCACTGAAACTGCCCCAGGGGGCTATATATGTGGGAGAGAGCCTCACATTTCCACAGCTTCCAGGTACTGCTGCCTGAGACCCCTTGTAGGAAGGTGGAATCTGACTGCATGGTTGCCCCCACTTTTTTCCTGGTGTTTTGCTGGTTTTCGACTTAGTTTGGCTGGGATCCTGCTATTCAGGACCCCAGCCTATCTGCTACCCCCTTAAATTGATTGTATGTACTTTAGGTACACTCCAGATTGGATTCTGGGGTACCCTTGTGAGTCCCTAGTATATGGTATACTATGTACCCAGGGCATAGGTACCCCAGAGGCCTCCCAGGGGCTGCAGCATGTATTATACCACCCCTGGGAAGCTTTGTAAAATGACACAACAGGTCTGCTACAGCAGCCTGTGTAAGGTGGTGTATCCACCCCTTACTGAGATATAGGTTCCCTATATCTCTCCATATCACTGCACATGTAAACCTATCAGTCACCCCTATGGCAGGCCTTAACAATCCTGAAGGCAGGGTGCTGGGTTTCATGTGAGAGGGTGCCCATGCATGAGCAGAGCCCCTCTGCAGCTGTCGGAATCTTTATTCCGGGGTTGTTTGTGATGCAGCCAGACCATATACTCTTAAGTGCATTATAACCAAACGGTCAATGCTAACTTTGGAGTGGCTGCATGGAAAAGTGTCGTGTTTGGTGTCCAACACCTTGGAATCATACCCCCACATTAGTAACTGGTGTGGGAGTATGATCCCACCCTTCTAGAGGGAGAGACATGACAGCACCGGTATACCCGGTACCAGCTAACAGAGCCCTGGCATCACAAAATGGATGCTGCAGCCACAGACATGAGTCTGCCCTCCTGCTGCTGGATGAAACTCCGGCAGGGGAGGCCTGGACAATAGGTTTCCTGTCACAGGGAGGTGTGACCACCTCCCAGACAGGCTTTAGTGTATTGGAGCTGGGTGGGTGCACTCTCAGAGTGCTTTGAAGTCTGCACTGGGGGCACAGTTGGTGTCCCTGTGCATAGTCCAGCTCAAACCGGTTGCAGGGGCACTCAGCCCCTGCTCTGGCGCGAAACTGGACAAAGGAAATGGGTGTAGCCACCCCTCTTTCCTGACCCTCCCATAGGTGGGTCCCCAGAGTTTGTCCAACCCCTTCCTTGGGTATAACATAGGAAACCCTGACTACAGGACGGGGGATTACACCTGGACTAAACTCTGATACCAGAAACCAAGTACTTCGACGATCTGCACGATGCTGGACGACTGAAGAATCTTCCTTGGAGTAAAGGAGTTACTCCCCTGCAAGGCAGGCACCTTTAACGCAACTGACCGGTTGGCATCTCCGAGCTCCGACGGACTCCGAAGAATATTGCCACACAGGAGGTGGGTTTTCCGAGGTCTCTGAGGTTGATCTGTGCCCACAGCAAGTCTGAGGCCCGTATCCCTCGTGGAGACCATGCAACCAGAACCCCTGGACACCGCAACCATTTGCAGAAGCATCAGCTTTCCGGTGACCCCTGAGGCTGAGCTTTGGGTTACTTGTAGCCCTGACCCCAAGCAGTAATTGCACCAAAGTTTGTCAGCCTACACTCAACGAGTGTTCCGTGGGACGCAATTTTGTGATTCCTCTCGAGGTCCCTTCGCGATCCCTAGTCCGTTGACCTGTGGGTCCCCAAGAAGGCAACTCTAACTTTTATTGGGCTTCCCTGGTTGCTCCAGATGTGCCCTGACTCTCCATCACTTGGGGAGTCCCCAGGACCTTGCTGGTCCGCAAAGAAGCATCTTTTCTCTTCCTGCGTGGGTTGCTGTTGCCAAGGCTTGTTGTGGTCAATCCAATCACCGACACCCCAGCACTCGACATCCTTCGTGGGACAGCTCGAAACCGGCTCCTGGTCGTCGTCGACATCTCCAGGACCCCGTGGCTGCAGAGTCAAGCTTCACTTCTTCGCACCTGAAGCACCCGACATCGGTGGGCATTCGATTGCTCCGCTCCTGGTCACTGGCTAGTGACCCAGACTCTGTCCCCTCTGCTTTCAGGTTCTTCACATCTTCGATCCAGGCTTGGATCATACCGGACACTTTTCTCCTTCACGGCAGCAGCACTTTGCAGCAGATCACCATTGAAAACGACGACGATTCCCAACACCTTTTGACACCTATGCACCCGGCTTCCCTGGGTGAGGTAACTCGAGTACTCCGGTGCTCCCGTGGGTGTTGGCCCTAGAACCCCTTAAGTCTAAAGGAGTTTGCTCAAAGTCCTCTCCTAAGTGTCCTTTATCTTTAAAATTCCAACCGCGACTTTCCGCATTGAATCCTACGGCGCTCGCGGCTGTGCTCTCACACTGCACACATCCCCCATGGGTCTCCTGTGTCACTACCTTGGGTTGTTCCTTGGGGTCCCAGCGATTCTACGTGCTCTAGGCACTGTGTCTAGTCAAGTCGTGGTTCTTATACCACTTTCTTAGTATATGGTTTGGTCTCCCCCTGGAGCCCACTGTGTATTGTGCTATTTACTGTCGTTTTAATACTGTGATACTATGTATCTTGAATTTTAATCTCATAAAGGGATTAGTAGTTAGTGTTTAGAAATAAATACATATATTTTATATATATCTTGTGTGGTTCTCCTTTCATTTAGTTATTCAAGAGGTTATAATCTGGTAAACCAAGCTGCTTTACACTCCTTCAAGACTTAGCCTGAAGGCTGCTCTCCATAGCTACCACTAGGATAGCTTTCAATAAAGGTTGTCTTTAAACCTATAATCAATAAGGGTCGTTTGGACTGGTGCAAGGTGCCCACTATAACTAGTGGACAGCATATGCCAGGCCAACTTCTCACATTGGTGTGTAGCCGTTGGATTCAAGCTTGCTATTGCTTTACCAGATAATCTCTTTGAGTGACTAACTGAAAACCACTATAGGTACATAGGTACATATAAATCAAGTTTAGAATACAGTAAGTTCTACTGAACTTAGAGTTGTGTGTCAAGGGTTTAGCACACCCTTTCTACAACTCAAGAGAGTTTCAGTACCCACTAGAGTAGGTAGGTGCATACACCACACCACACTAGAATGTCTGCAAGGCCTGAAGTAAGTGACTCCTTGCCCACTAGGTATGACAATCTCTCATTCCAGGAATTGAGAAACATGTGTACCTCTTGGAGACTGAAAACAGGGAGACATGCAAGCACTCAACGCCTCATAGAGGCTTTGATGTTAGATGACCTCAGAAAGACACCAGGGTCTGATGAGGCAGGCAAGTTGGGTGGGGCAGTAGAAGAGGAAAGGACAGGTAGTGAAAACTACTATGACCCAGACTCTGATGCTGGCCAGGGGGATCAACATGATTCCCCCCTGGAAAATCTCATTCTTCCTGAAGGAGAGTAAGGCCTCAGTGGCCCCCTCTTCACTCCCCCAGGAAGGGTTAATAGTCTACCAAGAAGATCAAGATCTCCTTCTCAGGAGTCTAATCATTCTGGTACTTCTATAGGGTCCTCTGCTTCTCATAAAAGGGCATCCTCTTATGAGAAGAAGTGCCAACTGCTTGAGTTTGAGAGAGCTAAGCTCAGAATCAAGAGAGAGCAATTGGCCTTAGACAGGGCATCCCTGGAGCTTCAGAAAGCTTCACAAAAGTTGGGGCTAGAGCCCCATGGTGGCAGCAACAGTGTCCCTAGAGGTAGAGATCATACTCATGACCTTAGGAACCTGAACAAGATTGTCCCTCCCTACCAGAGTGGGGATGGCATCCATAAATGGATAACTGCACTGGAAAGGGCCTGTAAGGTACAGAGGGTCCCTCAGGAGCAGTGGGCAGCAATCTTGTGGCTCTCCTTTGCAGACAAAGGTAGAGACAAGCTCCTCACTGTAAGAGAAGAGGATGCTGACAATTACAAAGTCCTGAAGAGTGCTCTGATTGAAGGGTTTGGCCTAACCACTGAACAATACAGGTTAAAGTTCAGAGACACCCAAAAGGCACAGACTCAGGACTGGGTTGACTTTGTAGATTGTGCTACTAAGGCTCTGGAAGGTTGGATACATGGCAGCAAGGTGCATGACTTTTTAGGATTGTACAATTTGATTATGAGGGAGCAGATCCTTAATAATTGTCAAAATCAGCTTTTACACCAGTACCTGGTGGACTCTGATCTGACCTCTTCCCAAGAATTGGGAAAGAAGGCAGGCAAATGGGTCAGAACCAGAGTAAAGTCAAAGAATCAGGGCGGTGACCAGAAGAAAGATTCGACCAAGTCCCAAGAGAAAGGTGGGGATAAATCCACTACAGGGCCCCAAAAGTCCTCTCCTGGGGGTGGGTCCCAAACTCCTTCCTCCCCTGAAAAGAAACCTTATTGCCATAACTGTAAGAAGCCTGGCCACTGGAAAAATGACCCCAGTTGCTCACAGGCTGGCAATAAGGAAAATGTTCCTCCCAGCAATACTACCACTCCTCCTGGTACTACAAGTAGTAATCCCCCAGGTGGTGGTAATGCACCCAAAAAGTTAGGTGCATTTTCATGGGGAACTGAGGTGGACCCCAGTTTATCAAGGTCCTCCTCACAGGCCTCCTTAGACTGTGATGGTGGCATGGGATTTGACACTTTTACTATGAGTCCCAATACTTTGGACAAGTACAGACAGGAGCCCTTAATAAATGGTCAGAAAGCTGTGGCCTTCAGGGACACAGGGGCTAGTGTCACCATGGTGACAGGGAAACTAGTCCCCCCTCAACAGCTTTTACCTGAGTTCAAGTACCAGGTGACCAACATTGATGGTATCAGAACAGATCATCCCATGGCCATAGTCAATCTCAGCTGGGGAGGGGTCACTGGCCCAAAGAGAGTGGCAGTGTCCCCAAACTTGTCTGTAGATTGCCTGTTGGGCAATGATCTGGAGGTTTCAGCCTGGGCTGAAGTTGAATACCAGGCCCATTTAAAAATGTTGGGCCTCTCTGAGAAGATTGGTGGGGCTGTTAGGGCCTCAGCCCCATCCCAGGGAAATGTTGGAGAAGTGGAACCTGAAAGAATGGCCCACTCTACTCCACAAGAGAGCAGAAGGGTTGAAGAACAGTCTTCTTCCCCCCAGACAATAGGTAAGGGTCAGCCTCCTCAGGGAACTGATCCTACCCCTAGTGAGGGAACTGCCCCAGAGGTGGTCAGGCCTGGCCTGGCAACCCCTCTGATGGCAGGGGACCCTTCCAAGGTGGTACCCAGTCTGGAGCAGGTAACCTGCCCCTCTCTACCCTCCCTCTGTCAGCCCAGGGCGGCAGAGGTCAGGGAGGTCAGTGGGCCACTAAGGGCTCCCTGTCCAGAGGAACACCCTCATCCTCAGATTAGGGTCACCCAGTCTAGTAGCCCTAGCAAGGTGAAAATTCCTCATTACACTGAGGGAACCCTCTTACCATTGGATAGGGACCGCCCCCAGATGGATTCTGTTGGGCAAAGGCAAACCTGGGACCAAGTGGTTCCAAACCTACCATGTCCCTCCAGTGTTCCAGCCAAAGGGACTCAGCCCCCAGCCCCCAGCTGTAGGCAGCCAGAGGTTGACCCTTAGGGGTAGATACAACTCAGTCATGGAAAGGAAGGCCTCCATGGTGACCAGTGATCTGAGGAAGCTGAGGCCAACTTTATTAGGGCCTCACTTCTATACTCAGACACCCCACCAGCCTTTTACTTTGCCAAAACACACCACAGGTAGTAATTCCAAATGGTGGAGATCATCCAATACCCTTGGGGTTAGGAATTGCTTAGTGGACCATAAGACAGGGGGTAACCATGCTAGTGCAGGTACTTCCTTATATGGCCACTTAGTCAATAAAGGCTCAACTGGACAAGGTTAGCCTTATCTCCTTTCGTTTGGGGGGTTATGTAGGAAGGTGGAATCTGACTGCATGGTTGCCCCCACTTTTTTCCTGGTGTTTTGCTGGTTTTCGACTTAGTTTGGCTGGGATCCTGCTATTCAGGACCCCAGCCTATCTGCTACCCCCTTAAATTGATTGTATGTACTTTAGGTACACTCCAGATTGGATTCTGGGGTACCCTTGTGAGTCCCTAGTATATGGTATACTATGTACCCAGGGCATAGGTACCCCAGAGGCCTACCAGGGGCTGCAGCATGTATTATGCCACCCCTGGGAAGCTTTGTAAAATTACACAACAGGTCTGCTACAGCAGCCTGTGTAAGGTGGTGTATCCACCCTTACTGAGATATAGGTTCCCTATATCTCTCCATATCACTGCACATGTAAACCTATCAGTCACCCCTATGGCAGGCCTTAACAATCCTGAAGGCAGGGTGCTGGGTTTCATGTGAGAGGGTGCCCATGCATGAGCAGAGCCCTCTGCAGCTGTCGGAATCTTTATTCCGGGGTTGTTTGTGATGCAGCCAGACCATATACTCTTAAGTGCATTATAACCAAACAGTAAATGCTAACTTTGGAGTGGCTGCATGGAAAACTGTCGTGTTTGGTGTCAAACACCTTGGAATCATACCCCCACACCAGTAACTGGTGTGGGAGTATGATCCCACCCTTCTAGAGGGAGAGACATGACAGCACCGGTATACCCGGTACCAGCTAGCAGGGCCCTGGCATCACAAAATGGACTCTGCAGCCACAGACACGAGTCTGCCCTCCTACTGCTGGACGAAACTCCGGCAGGGGAGGCCTGGACATTAGGTTTCCTGTCACAGGGAGGTGTGACCACCTCCCAGACAGGCTTTAGTATATTGGGGCCGGGTGGGTGCACTCTCAGAGTGCTTTGAAGACTGCACTGGGGGCACATTTGGTGTCCCTGTGCATAGTCCAGCTTATACCGGTTGCAGAGGCACTCAGCCCCTGCTCTGGCACGAAACTGGACAAAGGAAATGGGTGTAGCCACCCCTCTTTCCTGACCCTCCCATAGGTGGGTCCCCAGAGTTTGTCCAGCCCCTTCCTTGGGTATAAAATAGGAAACCCTGACTACAGGACGGGGGATTACACCTGGACTAAACTCTGATACCAGAAACCAAGTACTTCGACGATCTGCACGACGCTGGACGACTGAAGAATCTCCCTTGGAGTAAAGGAGTTACTCCACTGCAAGGCAGGCACCTTTAACGCAACTGACTGGTTGGCATCTCCGAGCTCCGACGGACTCCAAAGAATATTGCCACACAGGAGGTGGGTTTTCTGAGGTCGATATGTGCCCACAGCAAGTCTGAGGCCCGTATCCCTCGTGGAGACCGTGCAACCCGAACCCCTGGACACCGCGACCATTTGCAGAAGTATCAGCATTCCGGCGACCCCTGAGGCTGAGCTTTGGGTTACTTGTAGCCCTGACCTCGAGCAGTAATTGCACCGAAGATTGTCGGCCTACACTCAACGAATGTTCCGTGGGCCGCCATTTTGTGATTCCTCTCGAGGTCCCTTTGCGATTCCCGGTCCGTTGACCTGTGGGTCCCCAAGAAAGCAACTCTAACTTTTATTGGGCTTCCCTGGTTGCTCCAGACGTGCCCTGTCTCTCCAACGCTTGGGGAGTCCCCAGGACCTTGCTGGTCCGCACAGAAGCCACTTTTCTTTTCCTGCGTGGGTTGCTGTTGCCAAGGCTTGTTGTGGTCAATCCTATCACCGACACCCCAGCACTCGATATCCTTCGTGGGACAGCTCGAATCCGGCTCTTGGTCATCATCGACGTCTCCAGGACCCCGTGGCTGCAGAGTCAAGCTTCACCTCTTCGCACCTGAAGCACCCGACATCGGTGGGCATTCGATTGCTCCGCTCCTGGTCCCTGGCTAGTGACCCAGACTCTGTCCCCTCTGCTTTCAGGTTCTTTACATCTTCGATCCAGGCTTGGATCACCCCGGACACTTTTCTCCTTCACAGCAGCAGCACTTTGCAGCAGATCGCCATTGAAAACGACGACGATTCCCGACACCTTTTGACACCTATGCACCCGGCTTCCCTGGGTGAGGTAACTCGAGTACTCCGGTGCTCCCGTGGGTGTTGGCCCTACAACCCCTTAAGTCTAAAGGGGTTTGCTCAAAGTCCTCTCCTAAGTGTCCTTTATCTTTAAAATTCCAACCACGACTTTCCGCATTGAATCCTACGGCGCTCGCGGCTGTGTTCTCACACTGCACACGTCCCCCGTGGGTCTCCTGTGTCACTACCTTGGGTGGTTCCTTGGGGTCCCCGCGATTCTACGTGCTCTAGGCACTGTGTCTAGTCAAGTCGTGGTTGTTATACCACTTTCTTAGTATATGGTTTGGTCTCCCCCTGGAGCCCACTGTGGATTGTGCTATTTACTGTCGTTTTAATACTGTGATACTGTGTATCTTGAACTCTAATCTCATAAAGGGATTAGTAGTTAGTGTTTAGAAATAAATACATATTTTATAATATATCTTGTGTGGTTCTCCTTTCATTTAGTTATTCAAGAGGTTATAATCTGGTAAACCAAGCTGCTTTACACTCCTTCAGCCATACAGTGACGCAGCAAGTTGGTAATGCAGGAGTCAGGACAGTGATTGCTTAGGTGAATGGCTGTGTGGGTCCCTGTTGTCCTTCTCAGTGTGAGCCCACCTGGCCTGCACAGTCACTGCCCAAACTGACAAGGACACATCACTGAATGTACAGAGTGTTACATGTGTCTTTTTTTCTTTACTCTCCTTCAATGAGCCATCTCAGCCCTGTAGCTTGCACACGACAGGCCTTGTGAGAAGGGTGTGGGTTTGTGAGATCATGTCCCTCAATGTGACCTCCATGACACAGTGAGCCATTCACAGGGCAAGGACATTGAGGGCTGCGCAGTGTTGGACACAGTGAGTCTAACCCCCGACATATGTTGATATGTAATGTATGTCTTGCTCTACCTAACGAGGGACAGTAGATGTGGGCAGACTAGACATGGCTTCATGTGCTGGCATCCTGCATGTGTATGAGATGGACAGGTACTGTGTCCACCCTCACACCTGCATGCATTTACGTGTTGTTCTCCCATGCTGATGTACCATGTGAGATGCATTCTTGTCTCTGTGAGACATATCTGTGGATTTGGTATGAGTCAGTATCATGCCACTGTACTGAGAGATATTGGTACATAACACTGTGTCACTGATGTTTTCCCCTCTTGTCTCCCATGCCTGCAGCTCAAAGTACACCAGCGTAAGGCCGTGTGGAGGGCCATTGCATGCAAGGTGCGGGCTCTGGGTGTCTCAAACTGACGGCGCACCCACTGCCACAAGAGGTGGGATGACATCTGCCGGCTGAGCAAGAACGTGGCAGAGATGACACTGGGTCTGCTCCCTCGGACTGGCAGGTTGGTGCGGCGCAGCATGACACCACTGATGGCCCGCATCTTGGCCATTACACAGCCTGAGCTGGATGCACGTTTGAAGGAGCATCAGCAGCAAGCTAGGGGTGAGTATTCTGGGAAGGGTGACTTTGGCTGTGGTTGGCTGCATGTGTTCACAGCCTGGGACAGCGCTGGGCTATGTGATGTTGGTAGTGTGATGCAGTGGCTTGTAAGTGGCCTCTGTGCTGGGTGCAGCTGTAATGCATTTGCCCTCCCTGTACTTCCTAGTGTGATTTGAGTACTGAGCATTGACATTGCATTCTGAGTCGTGGGCTTCAGGTATCGTCTGCATTGGGGTAGCCTGGGAAATCACATGGAAGGGAACGGCAGTGTGCCTGATCTGAGTGTGCTCTCATCAATGCGTGCATTGCCTAACCTCAGATTTGTGAGGCTTAGACATCTGACGCCAATGTGCTACAGTACTTGTGCCTCACAGTACAACATGGTGGCTGGCATGAGCTCATGGCCATTGTGGACTGTTATGTTGGAGTCTGTATCTGTGTTGTCCCCTTCTGCTCCATCCAGATATGACAGTGGCAACATGTTGTGGGGTTCATCCTTGCCCACATCAGGGCCCTATGTGTGCTCAGAGCTATTTGTGTGTCTGGTTGAACGGAGCCACCGCAGGATATTGTGCTGTGTGGTCATCACATGGCTCACTTATGCATGGTTTTCTTGTTTACACGCACTGTTCGAGTTCAAAATTGAGGGTGCACAATGTCATAGCACAGGGTGGTGTGCAGCATGTAGATTTCTTCATCTTCAGTGATGCTTTGCTTGCATATGTTTGTTCTGTTGATGCCAATGAACTGACCCTACATCTCTCTCTCTCATGCAGCATCTCCCGTGGGCACGGAAGGACAGGGGACGGACACCAGTGGTGAGGCATCAAGCACAACAGCTGCACACGAGCACAGTGACACAGATGTGACCAGCGCCTCGGAGGGGGACAGGAGTCTGCTGGAGGAATCACAGCCAGAGACGCAAAGCTCAACGTCATCTGACACCAGCGGTGACGCATCCATGTTGGCGGGCACAGGGAACGGGGACTCTGCCTTCTCTTCCACCACAGGATGTATGATGTAACAACGCGATCATTTAGATCGCGGTACATTACATCGCTATTTTTACAACGCAAGTCGTTACCACGACTTGCGCTGTAGGGCGCTGGACTTAGGAATAGTATGATTTACTATTCCAACTCCAGCCTACGTACAGTAGGGAAGGGTTTTGTATAGTAAATCACACTATTCCTTAGTCTAGAGCGCCCTCCAGTGCAAGTCGTGGTAACGACTTGCATTGTAAAAGCAGCGATCTAAATGTACTGCGGTGTTTTGACCGCGTTGTTAAGGTCGTTTCCCCCACCACACAGCGTACAGTGCCCACCCTCCCAGCTACTTCCACTGTTGCTGCCCGTGTTCGCACCAGTAAGCAGGGAAGAGTGTCCTTCACCCCAGGCACCGCTGCCCCTGCCCCTGTCCCCCCTGCTGCCATCAGTGCTGAGTCTGTGGACCTTTTGCGCCAGCTGTGTGTGGGCCAGACAGCTCTCCTCAATGCCTTCATAGACCACGACAAAAAGTTGGCACAGGTGGTTGCTTTCATGGAGGGCATACATTCAGACGTGGGTGGGCTACACCAGACTGTACAGTCTTTGTCCTCCACAGTGACGGCAGCCCTTCAACTGGCACAATCTCGGAGTCCAGCTCCAGTCCCTTTGTCCACCCCTGTGCAGGTGGCCACATCGGACGATAGTGACCACGCACAACAGACCTCAAGGTCAAGACACAGCACACGCAGCACACAGCAGCAACAGCCCAAGCGGTCCAGGGCGCAGACACCATCCCCACAGAAAACTAAAGCCACCCCAGAGCGCAAAGACATAAGCCCGTCAGGCGACACCAAGGGCCACAAAGCCAAGAAGCAGACCTCAGGGTCACATGCCTCAGAGGTATCCCCAGCCAAGGACTCTCCTGTCCCAAAAGCGTCTCGCAAGCACAAGCAGACAGTTTCTGTGCCCGCTGAGAAGGTGGTACCTGCTAAAAATACACATAAGAAGGGCTCCAAGACAGATTCACCCACAACCTCAACTCCCATCCAAAGCCCTGTGAAGCAGGGAAATGCGGGCACTGTAGGGGAAAACCTGGTAAACAGGGGATGGAGGGGCAAAGGCAAGGCCAGGCCAAGCGAACAGCTGGATCCAGCATGTCCCCAGAGGGAGGGCCACCGTCTGCACCTGATGCAGCTTTGGTGGTGAGTGTGCCTGTTGTGGCCGCCCCACCTACCACTCCTACCAAGACCACACTTCCATATCGAATCCCCAAGAAGTGGAAAGGTACCCCTCCATATTCTCCCTCCCACACTGTGTCTCATGGCAGCATATCTCCGCCTCCACGGGCCACAACACCACCCGGTCCAAGCAGCCCTCCGGCTCCCAAAGCCACTGATGCCTCAAGCTCAGCTGGTCCGCTCTCTCCCAGGTCCAGTCCTCCAACTGCCCCCGACACTCAGCCATCTCCCAGTCAGACTGACAGACAAGTCTGAGGCTAAATCCCCCTCACACACCTGGCTCTCCCACAGCAGTGCCTGTACTGCCCATTGTTATCCCCCTGGCTGTGTTGCTGACCATGACTGTGCACAGTCTCACACATTCCCTGTGCAGCTTCTCATGTACCTCCTCTGCTGTTTGGACTGGCCACTGGCCTTGCTGTACATTGCTATGTTTGCCCATTCCCTGTGCAGCTTCTCATGTACCTACTCTGCTGTTTGGACTGGCCACTGGCCTTGCTGTACATTGCTGTGTTTGCCCATTCCCTGTGCAGCTTCTTATGTACCTACTCTGCTGTTTGGACTGGCCACTGGCCATGCTGTACATTGCTGTGTTTGCCCATTCCCGGTGCAGCTTCTCATGTACCTACTCTGCTGTTTGGACCGGCCACTGGCCTTGCTGTACATTGCTGTGTTTGCCCATTCCCTGTGCAGCTTCTCATGTACCTACTTTGCTGTTTGGACTGGCCACTGGCCTTGCTGTACATTGCTGTGTTTGCCCATTCCCTGTGCAGCTTCTCATGTACATACTCTGCTGTTTGGATTGGCCACTGGCCTTGCTCTTGTCTACTTGTTATGCCTATCTGTGACATTTGTAATAAAGACAGTTGCTCCTGTTGTCTGCTTTGTCAGTCTCCTTGCTAAATGAAGGGTTTTCTTTGTGGGTATGGTTTGATGTGACACATGCTATGTATGCCACTTTAACGTTGCCAATTGCTAGTTACACTATTTCAGAGTTTGGCTGTGGTGAGAGGCACTTCGGTTCTACTTGACTCTGAGGCTTGGGGGTGCACTGATGGTTGTTTGTGATGATCTACTGTTATCCTAATGATTCTATGTTCAGGTTTGCTAAATTGTGCACATGTCATGTTAGGATGCACTACCAGCACAGAGTGGGATTCTATCCACAGGATTGCAGGCAGGCTGGCCAGGGTCATCATGTATGTGTGATCTTACTTTATGTGTGCCCCGCAGTGTAGGTGTATAGTCATCTTGTGATGGTCAATCATCCGAGTCACATGGGTTACTTTCAATGTGTGCACTTGGGTGGTCAGGAAGTGTGCAGTGTGGAGGGGGTGACTTTGTCGTGAGTGTTGATGTGTGTGTGCACCTGCAATGTCAACTACACACATGTGTCACCCAGGAGTAGGGTGCCTGTTTGTGTATTTGTTCAGCCCTGTGATTGTGTGCACATGTGTGTGTTGTATGTTGTGCACTGTGCATTGTGTTGGTGTGTCCTTGCAGTTCTGGCTGACTCCTACTTGTTGTTTTTGGCAATTGTGAGTATGCAGAGTATGTGACTGGCAAGTCAGTGTTGTGTTTTGTTGATCATCCATGTGTCTTGATGCTGTTTGTACTCACTGTGCATCCCTGCTCAGCCACACTGACATTGTGGGTGTGTTTTCTCATGCATTGCTCTCACATGGGGCTTTATTGCCTCCAGTATGGCATGTGGTGTGTGGTGTCATACCATCCCCTATCTGTGCTTCAGATGCCTACCCATTGTGAGTCTGCACTCCATCTATTTGTGTATGGTACACTCCTGCCATGTCCACTACTGACGTACACACCACTTCACTTTCATGTCAGCTGTCCCCTTGGTTTGCCTCTGTGTGTGCCTCCCCATCACATCATTTGTCACACTGTGCTTTGTGGTGCAGATCTTGGCACAGGACCAATGTGCCACTCAGGACATTTCCCCTATTGGTTATATGTGATTTTCTTGTACTGTTTAGCAGTCATGGTTGCTCATATGCAGTTCAACTGTTTGTGCTGCACTGTCCTCTGGTCAAGTTGTTTCCACTTTGGTGTCCCAGACTTGTGCATCTGTGGGTGTTGTGTTAGGTGTATGTGTGTTTGCTGAGGTACTGCTTCACTTCCTGAGTGTGATGTTGTCAGTGTGCTGTTTTGATTGTTGTTGTGGGTGTTCATGGTGTGTCACTCATGTCTGTGTGGGACTGGTATGTTTGGTGTGCACACACTGCTTGGTGTGCATGCAGTGCTGTGGGTGTATGTTGCCTTGTCCTTGCCTGGTGTGCATCCCCTGATGTCCTGCTGTGTTTGCAATGTGATTTATTGGCATGTGCTTCTGTTGTGTGTTTGATGTGGCTGTGTGCAGTGTTTGGGCTGTGTTGTCTCTTGCAGATGACAGATGCTCTGTGTGTGGTGTTCTATTTGCATGTATGTGTGTGTGTTTTATTGGTGTGGTGTGTTTCATTCAGATGTGTGCTGCCAGTGTGGTGTGCCTTACTTGTGTGTCTGTCACAGGAACTTAGGTCTATTCTAGTTCCTGTGCTTGTGTTAGGTGCATTCTTGTTGTTTTCTCCTCTCATATCTGAGCTGTCTCTTGTCAATCTTGTGCATGTGCAGGCATGTGGTACACTGTGACATCATGTTGACTTGATGGGTGGTGTGGTATGTCTGTCTGTGTGTCATTGTAGGCCCATTTCTCCCAGTGTGTGTCCATGATTGTTTTGTGATGGTGCACTTCTTGTCTGTGTTGTGGTATGTTGTCTGGCATTGTTCCTGACTGATGGGGTTGTGCACTCCTGTTCTTTCTATGCTCCCATTGCCTTTCCACAGTTTGGCTGCACAGTTCATGTCTGGTCTTGTTGTGCTTCTGTGTGTGTTTTAGTTGAGTTATGTGTTTTGCTGTTGTTTTTGTACAGACATTGGTTCTGGCATCCCTGTGTGTGTGTGATGTTTTTGGGTGCCCCCAGGGATTGTGATTGTTTGTCTGTGTATTGACTGGTCTTTATTGACACCCTTCTGTGTGTCTGGCACTGGTGTTGTGTGCTGCAGGTGTGATGGGGGGGAGGGGTATGTGTGAGGATTCCTACTTGTGTTTGACAGTGATGGAGTGTGTCAATGGGCCCTGTGTGTTGTGCTGCTGACATGCTCCTGTCAAGTAGTTGTATACATATGTATGGCTGTTCACTGTTTGACTTCAGGGCCTTCCTTTCATCCCTGTGCCTATCCATGGGTTGCCTTGCTGTCTCCCTGAGTTGTTGCACTGAGGTGACTGTGGTTTGACTTCACTCACTGTGCCAGCCATGTGTGATTTGATGTGCTGAGGGTGTTCTTATATATTCCTTGTCTTGCATGTGATGTACACATGCTTGGTAGTTGGCTCCTTGGCCTTCCAATTGTGGGCACCTCACTTTAGCTTTCCTATATGTTGTACTCCATTGCTGCTGGCATGTGGTCTGTGTATGAGGCTGGGTGTCAGTGTGGGGTATGTCTGTGTGACTTGGCAGGCTGTGTGTCCAGTGGAGTGATTGTTCATTATCTGTGTGAGTGTGCATTTTCTGCTTGGACTCAGTTTTCTTGCCATGTGTGTGGTGTTGTTGTGGTGTGTGGGTTGCCCTGGCCCTGTGCTTCTGTGCTGTGTGTTCCTCTGCAGCCACTCCTGCTGTGGCTGTCTCCCTAGTTGTTTGGTGTGTGGTGCAGGGTGTGGGTTCACCTGGCTTGTTGTTGTGCATGGGGGAGCCCAGGAGGGGCATATGGCATGTCCATTCATGGGGGGGGCCTGGTGTGTGGGGGTGGAGGTGTGGCCCTGTGGTCTTTGTGCACTACCCATGCCTGGCTCTGCCTTCTGCATTGTGCGCATGTTTTCCCGCGTTTTCACCGCTGCGGTGACGTGACCAGGACATTACTTCATGATCGCGGTGGATGGGTGACCTGGATGCGGAGGGGTGATTTGGTGACAGGTAGGACATGTGTGGGTACACTTGTGGATGTGTTCCTGTCCCCACCAGGGTGTCTGGTGTGGACAGGAACCCTAGTTCAGCCCATGCGTTGTGTGTTGTGGTTGTGGTTGTGTGCGGAGTTGTGTTGCGTACCTGCGGCGTCTTCCGCGACGGGCCATGAGTTGCTGGTGATTTATCAGGTACAGCGCCGGGAAGACGTGCAAAGCTGGGTCCATTGCGCTCGGGACCGGGCGCTTGGGACCGGGGATCAGGTTTAGCGCTCCGCTGTGATGCTTCCGCCGTCTCAGGTTGGGCGGTTTCTCCGCTGCGGTGCGACTGGCTGTTTGGGGCATCCTGATTTGTACGGCGGTCGGGACGTCATTCCGCACGGCGGTGAGTCTCCATTGGCTCCCACCGACGCGGTGGCGGGCGCACTTTGATGGCGGTTAGCGTCGCACCGAGCCGGACGGGAAATGGGCTACGTTTGGCCATCCTAATATGGCGGGCGTGAGGTCCGCTGCTGGCGTGCGGAAAAATGCATTTTCCGCCACTGCCAGCACCGCGGTGGTGCCTCCGCCCGCCATCGTAATAGGCCCCTTAGTTCAGCAGAAATTCAAAATGATGAAAATTGAGCATAACTTAAAGTTCCTAGATCAGTATCTTGAAGATGCTGCTGTTAGACCGTATACACTTGTCCCTTGTATTCTGATCACAATGAGAACATCTTCACATGTCCGCCCCGCTCTCCCACAGCCGCTCCTTGAGCCCCCACTTGGCTCTTGTATAATGTGATGTAGCAGTGGTACTTTGGAATCCAGGGATGCTCAGAGCACATAGACTATTTTTCTTCAAAGAAAATCAGCGCAGGAGCCTAATGGCGCACATTTTTACAGCGGCATCACCTTCACAATAAAGTGTCTTTTCAGATGTCAGTGTGACTGTTATCACCTTTTTCGGATTTTCTTTGTTGGATATTTTGTTTCATCTGGAGATAGTTTTCAGTCTCTGACAACATGAAAGAAAGGTCTCCTGCCTGGCTGTCATCTTACTTTCAGGTTGTGGGAGGTAAGTAGGGCAGAGCAAGCCTCTGCTGGGCGCTTCTGATATCACCAGTCAACTGCAATACATTATTACAGGCGATTAGTGGCTTTTTTCTTATTACATGAAAGCTGTGGCATCAGAAATAAAAAAATAAGACAGGACTTTAAAGGGAAATTACATTATCTCATATTTTACAGGTCACATGGGATTGCAGGTCACTAAGGGGTCGATTCCGATCCCGGTCGGAGGCGCACCTAATACCATTCGGCCGGGAAAAAAGCGAATGCCTGTTTCCCGACCGATTCGCACATACGTCCGAACGAGCAAGTACGATGCGCACAAGTGCCTAAATCCCGACCCAGTCGTACTCACCCAATACAGGTCCTGTTCTCCGACCGAGGCAGATCTGGAAACGCAGAATCGAGTCGCACGGAAGCCAAAATGCAGCCCCGTCCGGCCGGACAAGTACGATGCGCCTTCCGTACGCGCCGAACCTGTCGCTACGCACGGCACGTCAAAGCATCCGGGAGAGGCGCACATAAGCTCCGATTCGCGCCACAAGACGATCCACGGCTACGAGACGAACACGCCAGCGACGAGGACGAGGCGAAGCAAAGAGAAAGACGAACGAGACGAACCAACCATGAATCCCATCGTGCCGATCCTACCAATATTCTACAGCTATTACCGGAACTGGCACGGACGCGTACGACGCAGATGGTAAGTCAGACACCCACCACACAAACAAACCACACGTACCCGACATATCACACACACACATAGGGATGCAGAAATTACTTACACCAGCAACAGCAGCACCATAGGGGCGGGATGGCTATCACCAATGCCACATATACACATAGGGGCCTGGATGCCAACCACTAACACCACCCCTACCCAGGGGGTGCTAGATGCCTGTCACTACTACCACCTCTACCCATGGGGGTCTGGATGCCTACCACCCCTACTCGGGGTGCCAGATGCCTACCACCACTACCACCTCTACCCAGGGGGTGCTAGATGCCTACCACTACTACCACCCCAACCCATGGGGGGCTGGATGCCCACCACCACTACCACCCCTACTCAGGGGGTTCCAGATGCCTACCACTACCACCACCCCTACCCAGGGGGTGCCAGATGCCTACCACCACTACCCAGGGGGTGCTAGATGCCTACCACTACTACCACCCCTACCCATGGGGGGCTGGATGCGAGCCATCACTACCACCCCTACTCAGGGGGTGCCAGATGCCTACCACTACCACCACCCCTACCCAGGGGGTGCCAGATGCCTACCACTACCACCACCCCTACCCAGGGGGTGCCAGATGCCTGTCACTACTACCACCCCTACCCATGGGGGGCTGGATGCCCACCATCACTACCACCCCTACTCAGGGGGTGCCAGATGCCTACCACTACCACCACCTCTACCCATGGGGTGCCAGATGCCTACCACTACCACCACCCCTACCCAGGGGGTGCCAGATGCCTGTCACTACTACCACCTCTACCCAGGGGGTGCTGGATGCCTGTCACTACTACCACCTCTACCCATGGGGGCTGGATGCCTACCACCACTACCACCCCTACTCAGGGGTGCCAGATGCCTACCACTACCACCACCCCTACCCAGGGGGTACCAGATGCCTACCACTACCACCACCCCTACCCAGGGGGTACCAGATGCCTACCACTACTACCACCCCTACCCATGGGGGGCAGGATGCCTGTCACTACTACCACCTCTACCCATGGGCGGCTGGATGCCTACCACCACTACCCCCCCTACTCAGGGGGTGCCAGATGCCTACCACTACCACCACCCCTACCCAGGGGGTGCTAGATGCCTACCCCTACCATCACCCCTACCCAGGGGGTGCTAGATGCCTGTCACTACTACCACCTCTACCCATGGGGGCTGGATGCCTACCACCACTGCCACCCCTACTCAGGGGGTGCCAGATGCCTACCACTACCACCACCCCTACCCAGGGGGTGCCAGATGCCTACCACTACTACCACCCCTACCCATCGGGGGCAGGATGCCTGTAACTACTACCACCTCTACCCATGGGGGGCTGGATGCCTACCACCACTACCACCCCTACTCAGGGGGTGCCAGATGCCTACCACTACCACCACCCCTACCCAGGGGTGCTAGATGCCTACCCCTACCACCACCCCTACCCAGGGGGTGCTAGATGCCTGTCACTACTACCACCTCTACCCAGGGGGTGCTGGATGCCTGTCACTACTACCACCTCTACCCATGGGGGGCTGGATGCCTACCACCACTACCACCCCTACTCAGGGGTGCCAGATGCCTACCACTACCACCACCCCTACCCAGGGGGTGCCAGATGCCTACCACTACTACCACCCCTACCCATGGGGGGCAGGATGCCTGTCACTACTACTACCTCTACCCATGGGGGGCTGGATGCCTGTCACTACTACCACCTCTACCCATGGGGGCTGGATGCCTACCACCACTACCACCCCTACTCAGGGGGTGCCAGATGCCTACCACTACCACCACCCCTACCCAGGGGTGCTAGATGCCCACCCCTACCACCACCCCTACCCAGGGGTGCTAGATGCCTGTCACTACTACCACCTCTACCCAGGGGGTGCTGGATGCCTGTCACTACTACCACCTCTACCCATGGGGGGCTGGATGCCTACCACCACTACCACCCCTACTCAGGGGGTGCCAGATGCCTATCACTACCACCACCCCTACCCAGGGGGTGCCAGATGCCTACCACTACTACCACCCCTACCCATGGGGGCAGGATGCCTGTCACTACTACCACCTCTACCCATGGGGGGCTGGATGCCTACCACCACTACCACCCCTACTCAGGGGGTGCCAGATGCCTACCACTACCACCACCCCTACCCAGGGGGTGCTAGATGCCTACCCCTACCACCACCCCTACCCAGGGGGTGCTAGATGCCTGTCACTACTACCACCTCTACCCAGGGGGTGCTAGATGCCTACCCCTACCACCACCCCTACCCAGGGGGTGCTAGATGCCTGTCACTACTACCACCTCTACCCAGGGGGTGCTGGATGCCTGTCACTACTACCACCTCTACCCATGGGGGGCTGGATGCCTACCACCACTACCACCCCTACTCAGGGGTGCCAGATGCCTACCCCTACCACCACCCCTACCCAGGGGGTGCTAGATGCCTGTCACTACTACCACCTCTACCCAGGGGGTGCTAGATGCCTACCCCTACCACCACCCCTACCCAGGGGGTGCTAGATGCCTGTCACTACTACCACCTCTACCCATGGGGGGCTGGATGCCTACCACCACTACCACCCCTACTCAGGGGGTGCCAGATGCCTACCACTACCACCACCCCTACCCAGGGGGTGCCAGATGCCTACCACTACCACCACCCCTACCCAGGGTGTGCCAGATGCCTACCACTACTACCACCCCTACCCATGGGGGGCAGGATGCCTGTCACTACTACCACCTCTACCCATGGGGGGCTGGATGCCTACCACCACTACCACCCCTACTCAGGGGGTGCCAGATGCCTACCACTACCACCACCCCTACCCAGGGGTTGCCAGATGCCTACCCCTACCACCACCCCTACCCATGGGGGGCAGGATGCCTACCACCAACAACACCCCCACTCGTAGGATGGGTAATGCATGACACAACAAGCACACACCAACATAAGGAATGCAACAAAAAGACATCCCCCCAACACCATGACAAGTGTGTGTAGACTGTGTCAAATGCCTACAACACTGAACATGACTTTGAACATACAATGTGACCCCCTATCACATGTGTCACACATAAATGTGTGTGGCCCCCACAATGCAAGCAGACCATGACCACTGTGGCAATGGGGTCCAACCCCCATCATCACAGTGACCAAAAGGTAAGTGTGGGGTCCATAGCTGAAGCACATTTTGAACATTGTGGCAATGGGGTCTAAACCCCCATCATCACAGTGACCAAAATGTAAGTGTGGGGCCCATAGCTGAAGCACATCTTGAACATTGTGGCAATGGGGTCTAAACCCCCATCATCACAGTGACCAAAAGGTAAGTGTGGGGTCCATAGCTGGGGCACATTTTGAACATTGTGGCAATGGGGTCTAAACCCCCATCATCACAGTGACCAAAATGTAAGTGTGGGGCCCATAGCTGAAGCACATCTTGAACATTGTGGCAATGGGGTCTAAACCCCCATCATCACAGTGACCAAAAGGTAAGTGTGGGGTCCATAGCTGGGGCACATTTTGAACATTGTGGCAATGGGGTCTAAACCCCCATCATCACAGTGACCAAAAGGTAAGTGTGGGGTCCATAGCTGAAGCACATTTTTAAAAAAAATCTGTTTATATTTGTTTGACATGAGTAACATAGGTATGACAGACAACATACAGTCGGTTTTCTATTATATACACATCCCTCTGTCGTGCGTTTGCATATAGGTCTCTGATATATGCTAGTTTAAAACATTTCATAGTAACAGTGTCTATGTCATTCCTAACCCAGCAACCCAGTAGGTCCGTGTACTCAGTTCCATCTGTCTGATCAGAGGTCGTGGATTGGTTCAGGTATTTTGCCGACGTATCGTTGTGTAAAGTTCTTACAGTTCATACAGTGTGAGCCGTGAAACAGATGTTAAAGTTGATACAACGTTAAAACAGTAATACAACACCAACAGCAGCCATATTGTTGACCGACACAGTCTCCTCGCTCCCGTTAAATGTTTCCCCCTCCCGAGCACCTCAGTTGGAAATGTCCCCCCATGTGCACTCCTTCTCGTTTTTAGTCACCTCAGCTTAGTCACATATTACGTGTGTGTGTGTGGAACCATACGGTATGGTGTACATAGGGCATCGTCCCCAGGCCATTATTCATGCCTCTCCTGCTCAGGTTGACTCTCCGTGTTGTCCCCGTCCCCGTTTTGTAAACTGCTGTATAGTCCCTCCCACCTATCTGCTATGGGTTCCCTTCGTAGGCCCAGCGTTTCTTCCCGTCGGATTGCAATTCCCTCTGCCTTGGCCCATGCTAGCAGGGAGTATCGCCAGGCCTGTGTGTGTGGTGAGTCCCTTGCTTTCCAGCGCTTGGTCAAGAGCCGCTTAGCTACCACAAGCCCCAGATCGAGGAACCGGGATGTAACTTTTGTGGCTGGGGTTCTTTTAAAATGGTGGAGTAGGGCTATAGTCCATTCAAAGGGTAGGTCGCGGCCTGTACATTGCTGTAGGATCTCCCTGATTTCGCGCCAATATGTGTGTATGTTGGGGCAGCTCCACAGCATGTGTATCAATCCTGCCCCCAGTGTATCACATCTAGGGCACGCTGCATCATTTCGGTTAAAGTATTTATTTATCAACTCAGGTGTGAGGTACGCTCTGTGGACAATAAATAGTTGTATTTGTCTGAATCTCATATTCCTGGGTATACACACTGGGCTTCTGAGGATCTTCTCCCATTCCTTATCTGCTAGCTGTCGCCCCAGATCTAGTTCCCACTTTCGGCGGAGCGGATCTAGGCTGATCGCTACGTGTGTTCAGAGTGACGATGCAAACCAGCGAACCAGGTGTCTACCCCGTCCCATAACATGAAGATATTGCATTGTGAGATGCTGGTTCGGCTCCTCGGTTATGTCCCCCCAGCTAGCTGTTAGCGTCACCAGTAATGAGCGGTGCATGAGGAACTGCCCTGGTGGCAACCCATCTTCCGTCACCAAAGATTCATATGGTATTAGCGCCCTGTCTCTGTACAGATCCCCCAAGGTCTGTACCTCCGCTGCCCTCCATTCCGCGAGGGCAATGGCGGAGAGCACCCCTGGCCCGCTAGGGGAGCCCTCCAAGGGTATTGCAGGTGCATAAGGGATAATGTGTCTAGTGAGATATAAACACCTACGATAGCACCTGTATGCCACTGCCAATAGCAGCAGCTTCGGTCTCTCTTGTCGAGTAGCAGGGTGAAAGAGGTTAATTATTTGCTCTAATGTGTGTGGCGGCAGCGTGGTCGCCGTGTCATCTCTGTCTCTGTCAGCGAGCCACCTGGCTATCCACTGTAGTTGGGCAGCGAGATAGTAGTGCTCAAAACAGGGCACCGCCAGGCCTCCCTTGTCTGTTGGTAGGCATAACTTCGCCAGTGCCACCCTGTGTCGCGCAGCCCCCCATATAAAATCTCTGAGCGTTTTAGTGAACGCAGTGAAGAAGGCAGCCGGTACGTAGAGGGGCAGGTTTACAAAATAGTACAGGAGCCTGGGAAGGATCACCATCTTGGTCAGGGCTACTCTGCCTGTTACCGTCAATGGGAGCGTCCCCCAGAACTTCATTTGCGACCGGATCGCCGTCACTGCTCTCCCCAGGTTGCCATCCAGCAGGTCTTGTGGTTGGCGATACACCTGGATCCCCAGGTAGCGGAAGGTGCTCTCCTGCCACTTTACCCGCACACCGCTCAGCTCGTAGCCCGGGTCGCGCAGTCCCTCTCGGAACGCATAGAGACAGGATTTATCTACATTGACTCGGAGCCCCGAAATATCCGCAAAATCCTGCAGGATGTTCGCTAGTTGTGGTGGTACGTTATACACGTCGCGTACATAAACCAGTAGGTCGTCCGCGTAGAGGGACACATGGTGCACCGCATCTCCCAGAGGTATGCCTCCCCCCACCATGGCTCGCAGCCTTGCCGCTAATGGTTCCATGGCCAGCGCAAACAGTAAGGGCAACAGGGGGCATCCCTGTCTGGTGCCCCTGCACACTGGCACAGCGTCGGAGACATGCGGCCCCAGCCGTACACGGACCACAGGGGATCTGTAAAGCAGGTCAACCATCCGGAGGAAATCGGGGCCCAGCTCGTATTGCAGGAGCACCCCGCCAGGTAGCCCCATTCTAGGCTATCAAATGCCTTTTCCAGGTCCAGCATGAGGCATCCTGCGCTGGGCCAGTTCCGCACGCTGTCTGTGGCCACCCTGAAAAACCGTCTTAGATTCAGCGACGTGGACCGGTTGGGGACAAAACCATTTTGATCTGGGTGCACCAGTGTCGGGACCACCGGTGCCAAGCGTTCCGCCAGGATTTTGGCGAGGATTTTACAATCCACGTTGAGCAACGCCAGGGGTCTATATGATCCGAGGGATGTGGGATCTCGGCCCGGTTTTAACAGGGACACCAGATACGCTTCGTGCATTGAGGGAGGCAGCGCGCATTCCTCTAACGTCTGGGTGTACAATTTGTGTAGGGGCTGCACCAAAGACTCTCGGTAGGCTTTGTAATATTCGGCCGGTAGTCCGTCCGGGCCTGGTGTTTTCCCGGATGCCATCTTTCCTATCGCGTCTCCAATCTCCTCCAGCGTAAGAGGATCATTGAGTGCGCCCTGTTGAGTAGCTGAGACCGCGGGTAACTGGACCGATTCTAGGAATCTCTCCAGGTCAGTAGCAGAACATTGTCCTCGGGAGCGGTACAGGCGCGTATAATGGGCCGTCATTGCCTTGTGTATTTCACTCTGTGTGTGCACTAAGGTGTCATCCGGCAGCCGTATGGCGCTAATTGGTGACCGCTTCTCTTCCTGAGCCAACAGCCAAGCAAGCAAGCGGCCAGCCCGGTCTGCCGAGGCATGGGTGCGTGCCGTGTGAGCCGCATAATTGTGACATCGCAGCCGTTCCAATAGTTCCGCATGCTGGGTGCGTAACTCCGCCAGTTGAGGTGAGCACTCACCCCTGTCCGCCGTCCCGCCCTCGTACTGCAGCAGTTGTGTTTCTAGACGGGCAAGGGAAAGCGACAGCTGTCTGCGTATGTTCCATGTGGCCCCTAAGCAATGTCCACGAACGGCTACTTTAAGGGCATCCCACTCCACGAGGGGGCTGCTCGCCGTATCTTCATTGAGTTCGAAATATGTGAGTATAGCCGTCCCTAGTGAGGCGCGAAATTCTGGGTCTTCCAGCGCGGCTACTTGAAGCCGCCATGTGGGTATAGGGGGCCGGTCGGCTTCCCAACCTCGTTGGATCCATAATGGATTGTGATCTGAATGTGTCCGCCCCATGTATTCAGCCTGCGTGACTAGTGGGAGTAAGGACTGGGACCCCACCGCCCTGTCCAACCTCACATGAAGGTCATGTACCGCCGAGTAGTGAGAATATATGCGCGTGTCGGGGTGCGAGACGCGCCATACATCCAACAGTGCCCAGTGTTCAAGCCAGTCCGCAAGTGCTCGCGCATTTGAGGTAGCGGGCGTCTTGTGAAGGGGAGGGTAGGACCTGTCAAGGTGCACGTTGAGCACTGAATTAAAGTCTCCTCCTAATAACCATGGGATCCCAGCATAAGGAGTCAGGGCCAGTGACAGTCTTGTCAAGAAGGATGTCTGATCGACGTTAGGGGCATATATCGATCCTATCAGTATTGGTTGGCCATTTAGTGTCCCCCGAACCAGAGTGTACCTTCCTTCCTGGTCAATTACTGAGTCTTCACAGGCAAAGGGGACCCCTGCCCTCACCCAGACCAATGTACCTCTCGCATGCGCGGAATAAGTTGTGCCATATATCTGCCCCCTCCAGCGCCTACGAAGCCTCTCGAGTTCTGTCTGCGTCATGTGTGTTTCTTGCAAGAGGGCTATGTGGGAGGAGTGTCTTTGGAGATATGCAAATATGGAGTATCGCCTCGAGGGCGTATGCATACCCCGTATGTTCCACGTAACCACGTTAGCTGTTGTCATCACTAGGGCGGTTGGGACGTCGCATCAACCAGCGTATGGTAACTGTCAGCGTGCCTCGGACAGGGGTGTGAAAGAGTGTGTCAGTCTGCTGCAACCAGACCTGTGGGTCAACTTTAAACATTTTAACTCGTGGGGCGAACTTCACAAGGAAGTCCATCCAAACTTAGCACTACTTTACAAGTATGAACTATTACAGTATACTGCCTGGTGGGGTCGTGTATCTAAACAGTGCAACAGCCTAGTTACCCCCCTTATTGCGTGTAGTAAGAACGCCATCCAGTTTTTTGCTCAGGGCAGCGTGCCGAGTCCGCCCCAGGCGTGGGCGTCCTCCTCCATGTTTCTATTGTGCCGCTACAGGAGCACCCGCAGCGAAGTCTCACATACCATTTGTTGCCTTCTGGGTGGCCATCTATGGGTGCATGTCGACCTCCAGCGCCCCGTGGTCTCCCTCCATCCCCAACGTCCCACAGAGACAGTTTAGTTCATAAGCAACATTGTACTTGCGTGGGCACCCCTCAGCGTGTTCCAGCATCTCAGCCTTCCGTCAGATGATCCCATCAGCGGTCTGGGGGGTCACCACTGGCAGGCCGACATCGTCCGATATCACGGAGAAGGGAGACGACGCCCCACTGGCCACCGAAGAGTCTCGTCTACTTGCTCCTAGGCGCTCTTTACCATGTGGTATTCCGAGTGTCGCAACCGCTTCCAAGACCTCTTGTCTCTCCATTCTGCTTCTCTCAGGGCTTGGGGCCGCCGCCCCCGTCTTAGTGTAGCGTGTTGTTCCGCGCCTGCCCCGGCGCCGCAGCCTTCTATTTGTGACTCCTTCGCCGTCTGATCCCGATGGTCACTTTCCCGTCCATAGGCCTGACTCTTCGAGCCAGTCCCATACCTCTGCGGGGGTGTCAAAGAAACGGGCCTCACCCTTTGCAACCACTCTCAGGCGAGCCGGGAAGAGGAGGGAGTATGGCAACTCCAGTGCTCGTAGTTGGCATTTTACTGCCATGTAGTTGCTTCTGCGGCGCTGTACCTGGATTGTATAATCGGGGAACATCATGACTCTGCTGCCATTCACTTTGAGATCTTCCAACTTCCGGATTTCGCGCAGCACCACATCTCGGTCTCGGTAATTGAGGAGTCTAAAGAGGAGTGGGCGAGGCCTGGCGCCCGGTTGTGGTCTCTGCGTGGGCACGCGATGTGCCCTCTCCACAACAAACTGAGGTGACAGTGTTCCTGGGGGCATCAGTCCTCTCAGCCAGGTCTCGACATACTGCTCCGGGTTCCTCCCCTCCTCCCCCTCCGGCAGGCCCACCACGTGGATATTATTGCGGCGGGAGCGTCCCTCCGCGTCTTTGACTCTGTCTTCCAAGGCGTGCATGCGATCCATCATGTCTTGCAACACCGCAGCATGGCTTTGGGTGACGGGTTGGAGTTCTCTGATTGTCTGTTCGTGAGTGGTCACCGTTTCCGTCAGTTTCCGGTGGTCCGCGTGCAGAAGCGTGAAGTCGGATGTCACTTTATCTATTCGGGATTCCAGGGATGTCCTGGTGTTGTCAAGCGCTGTCCCGATTCTTTCTACTGCGGCAAGCACTGTGTCTAGCTTGGCGGCCACCGCCGCGGTCGTCGGCTCCATCGCACCGTCTTCGCGTATCCGGTCGGAGTCCATCCACCCTGTTCTTAGCGGCCCCTGTTGAATTTTCGCCCGCATTCGGCCCATCACAAGTTGCTGCGCCGTTAGCATTCGCCTTCGGGTCGGTGTTGTCAGATCTTCTTCCGGGCAGGACCGCTATTCTGTGAGCCCCGATCGGTGTATCACCACCCGGCTTGCGTGGCCATACCCAGCGCCGTCACCAAGCTGCAGTCGCTGCTCTTCGGGTGGCCACCATGCGACTAACTGCGTTGAGTTTCCTCCCTTTTGCAGGCCACAGCCCCCGTGCAGGCGCCCAGTTCCAGCACGTCAACCCAGAAGTGGCATCCAGGATCAATTCCCGGGACTGGCTGGCTGTGTATTCTCTAGGTCGCTTCGGGTGCCGTCAGATGTTCACTAGTTCTCCCGCTGTCAATGCTCGGCGGAAAGCTGGTCTGCAGGCCCTCCCCACAGCAGGCCAGGCCCTGCGCGTTTCACTGACTCAGCAAGGTGGTCCGCCCTCCTTCATGCAGTGTGTGCTCACACTGTGCTGCGCTATCTCCCACGATGTCAGCGTCCAAGCCCCTGCCACACTGTCCTCTACTCGTGGCGCAGGTCCGGGGTCGTCAGCCCAAGAGAGGGGGGGGGGGATTTCCCCGGAGTCTCGACGGTCCCGGTGTGTCTTCACTTCCCACTCCTCATCAGCAGCGTGGCGGTCTGTGCAGCACGGTCGCCTCCCAAGCGCAGCGGATCTCCGTCTCAGGCCCCCGCCGGGAGCAGCCAACTCACCGTAGGGCAGCTGCGGGCCTCTCCTCCACCTTCTTTACCTTCTCCTGCCAGTCAGAGGGGCATTGACCGGCGCCTGGGCCCCTCAGCGCTCACGTCAGCCCAAGAGCCGCTCCTCAGCTCGGTCGTCCCGCAGTATTGCCAGGGGTCAGTGGGCGGCAGGGCGCTTGGCGGGCCTCTTTCCGCGGCTCCCCTCCACAGGCCCACCACCAGTCCGGTCAGCAGCGGGTGGCTCGCGCACTGTCCCGACTTCGCTGTGGCAGGCTCACCTTCCGTGCGTGCTACCCCCGTCCGGCACGATCATAGCGCAATCAGAGCCAGCCTCCGCTGCCACCCGGGAGGCCCACGAGTGGGCCGCAGCATGGTCCGCGCCGCCGCTCCCCGCCGGGTCGTAGACTGGCCTCACTGTAGGCAGGGCAGTCTCTCGCCTAACTTAGTCACCGTAGCCGTTTCCAGCCGCCCGGTCAGCACAGCCGTCACGTCAATAGAAGGCCTCCTCCCGCCTTCGCTTGTCTCGCCCCACTACCAATCACATCGGGCAGGGGCCAGCAGGCGGCAGACGCCGCGCGGTCCCCTCTCAGCGGCCCCCGCTCGTAACTGCACCTGGGGGTATAGCAACAGGGGGCCCGATCCTCACATCGGACCGCTGACGCTGCCGCGATCCTACCTCGCAGGCCTCTCCGTGTGCGCGCTTTCTCCGCTGCGCGATCGGACCTGGCCTCCGTTTGAATGTAGCGCGGCAGTAGGTGGGCCGCACCTCGCTCCTCAGCCGTTATGGAGGTCGCGGGCTCAATCGCGGCTATTCTCGAGGTCCCTCTGCCACAGCGGCCCCTCGCCGCCTCGGACTCTCAAATTATCCTCGAGGATGGCGCTCTTCAGGAGAAGTGTGGCGGATAATCAGGGGATATATGCCGGAGCGTTACAGTCTCGCGTCCGCCATGATGGCTGGCTAGCCACGCCTAGCTGAAGCACATTTTGAACATTGTGGCAATGGGGTCTAAACCCCCATCAGCACAGTGACCAAAAGGTAAGTGTGGGGCCCATAGCTGATGCACATCTTGAACATTGTGGCAATGGGGTCTAAACCCCCATCATCACAGTGACCAAAATGTAAGTGTTGACATTGAAAAAGCTGCAACTGGCAAACTGCATGGATGATTCCTGGTCACAGAACAACAAACACATCAGTGGCAAAGTAGTGCTTGTGTCCCATAGCAACATATATTGTGTGAGGCAAACAGTGCAGTGCAAATAAGACATACCTTTGGCCATGTGCAGACAAACATCACCCATGGGGGCTGACACTGTCAACATCCATCAATGACACAATGACAGAAGTGACCATCATAATGCAGACCCACATATTTGCACCAATGGGCACACAAATGTAGATACCCTGTGGAGACTGTAGATGTGAGGTGAACAAATAACATACCATGGCAGCAATGGGACACACAAACAATGATCATTGTGCTGACTGATGACCTAGGAGTCCCAGGGACAGCAGGTGAAACCCACCAAACAACATACAGTCAATGGCACACTAAAGATATGCCAATGCAGTGGTGCAGATGCACAAACACAAACAGGCAGACCCACACTGCACATCAAACACAACAGGTGAGGGGGGGTGCCAGTGTCCCCAGGCAATCACACAACACAGTGGATGCCTGTGTGTGTGTGTGTTCCCCATCCCCTGTGTCTGTGGTATCAGTCCCCTGAGGATGCTTGTGTGCACGTCTTGCCTTACTCTTGGGTGTGTCTGTGCTGCTTGTGTCTGTGTGTTTGGGTGACTGTGCAGGTGTGCATGTGCTTTGGACAGGTAGGGGGGCAGGAAGTGTGGATGGGACAGAGGTGGGAGGGGTGAGGGACTGTTGGAGGAGGGACACTGCTGCCGTCAGGGAGGAGTCCATGGACCTATTGCTCCTCTGTAGGGCAGACATACCCGTCGAGATGCCCTCCATGAACGACACCAGCTGTGTCAACAGAGTGGTGTGTGCATGGAGGACACTCAGCATTGCTGTCTGCCCTACATGGAGCTGCCGAAGGAGGTACACAGACTCCTCACTCAGGGCAGCAGGGGACACAGGGGCAGGGGTGCGGTGCCTGGCACAAAGGAGACACGCTCCCGAGCACGGGAGCCTCCACGGACCTCAGGAATGGGAGCCAATGGGAGGGCGGTGGTGGTGGTGGTGGTGGTGGCGGGGCCAGACAGACTAGCTGGCCTTTGGTGGCTGCTGAGACCTGCCTCCACAAGGGAGTCATCCTCCGAGCTGCTGTGGTCCCCAGCTGAGGTGGATGGTGCTGAGGGCTCCTCGGTGTGGCTCCCCTCGCCCTCCATGCCACTGGATCCCTCTGACCACTCGTCCGAAGCTGACCCAGTCTGGCTCCGCTGCTCCTCCTGGTCCGTGGAGCTGTCCCCTCCTGTGGCCGTGGATGTATCTGCAAACAATTAGGGAAACAGACAAACATCAGTCACCTGCACTGACCGCACACACCACAGTAAGTACAGCACATTACAGAGCAAGCCCTGGCATCCTTAGTTGAACATTGCCTAAAGTCCTCACACAGATTCGGGGAAGCCAATTGTCAGTCTGATGGTCAACCATGGGACTCACACCCCTCCTGCCCTTGCACCCATCTGTCTGGTGCCTGTCTGATGGTAATTCCCCAGTGTGGACACATGCACCACCTACACAGTTGTTGGACATTGCAGGGAACACGGTGAAGCATGTGAACATGCACACATCACATCTCTTGCCACTGAGTCAGTGCAGGTGTCCGGATAAAGGGATGGCCAGAGTCTAATTAGAAATGCATGCGATGCATACCAGCACCAGACACGATGATGCACCCATGTCCGGATAGTCAATGCCACAATGGGGTGCATGTTGCACATGTCACTCCCCTGCAGGATCAGTCCCAGGAAGTTTAATGCCATGACACAGGAATGCGTGCAAAGTCATACATTACTGTCGCAAGTCACATGGCCATGGCAGCCAGCCAACAACAGTCTGCACTGTGTCACAATCCGAGGGCATGGGGAATGCAAGTTATGTGACTGACAAGTGCACATGTCCATCCCCCAAAAACCACATCATCTGTACTACTATTTATCCACGTCAAACCAACTGGACATATGGGGGACATGAAACACAACTCTCTGAACATGAGCACCTCACAGTGTGCTGTGAATGAAAATACAGCTGCCTGAAAGTCACAGTCGCAAACACCTGTGTGCACAGTCAAGTGATCAGACAACTATTAGTCACAGAAGTATCGTCTATCATGGTCACATCTCAGATGGCATGCTGAGCCCTAACCGATAAACATACCAGTAGTCCTGACAACGAAGACACAGCACAATGAGACAGAGGCAGACACCTGAGGGTACATTTCACTGATCACAACATGCCAGATGATACACGGGAGTGGGAGTACAGAGTGTATTGTATGCCCTGGAGTAGGCATGACTGTCCAGCTCCACCTGTAAGAGGGATGAGTCCTGGACAGTAGGCAGGTGGCTAAGCATGTGTGACACACTGGATACACATACTCCTGAGGCCCAAATATTGTTCCCACCAGCAGCATGGATGTGTGCCAAATTCCCCAGGGACATGTGGTGAGTCAGAGCAGCAAGCGGACCACATATCAAAGTTACACCCAGATCACATGTCAGAACTTAGGCATTGTGTAAGCAATTGACCCACCCATGAATCGCACAACATAGTCACGGGAACAAATGCTGTCCCCCACCTTGAGCAAAGCAAAATGCAATGACAGTCCCCAAATGACACAATTTCCTGACTATAAGGGCCACACATATGCGTATCAGAGGAGAAGTGGGCATGTCACAAATGAGGGACATGGGTCCTGGACCACATGACTGATGTACTGTGGAAGTTTAACCAGGCCAGAGGAGGGCACATAGCATGTCAGACAAAGTGCACAGTGCAGTCATGGACTCACCCCCTCCTTGCTGCTGTCTGTCCTTCAGCTGCCCATCCAGGTCAGGGAAGACCACCGCCAGGATCCGGAGCATGTGGGGGGTCAGGGTCCGGTGTCCGCCCTCCTGCGAGGAGGCGACAGCTTCAGCTGGACCCTTGCGATCCTCCGGGTCCAGCCACGAAGGTCCTGCCACCTCTTTTGGCAGTTGCAGATCCTGCGCCTGTAGACCCCCACGGATCTTACTTTCCGGGCGATGGTCAGCCAGATGTCCTGCTTCTGGTGGGCATCAACCTGTGAGGATGACAAAGTGAAAAGGCCATTACTACACATGCAACATATACGTGCATCACACAGTTGGATATACATGTCTCAATCACAGGGGCATATGATGTACACAGGCAGTGCAACAATGGCTATGAACAGTTTGCCAGCAGTCACTACATGGTATCATTGCATGGGAAGTAAACCTAGTTGGAATGCACTGTTACTGCACTGTACCAGTTCAGTGCATGTAACTACACACTTTGGGGTGTGACAACTACTCAGTGGGCATGCTAGCCAGTGGTGTGCACACTGAAAGTCCTGCTAGTCAGACAACATGCACAATTAGTGATGCAGTGGACAGCACACTCACCTGCTCCTCTGGTTTCCCATACAGTTTGCTGTACTGTGGAAGGAAGCTGTCCAGCAGGGCCTGGTTCTCCTCAAGGCTGAAGGCTGGGGCTCTCTCCACAGTACGTGCCATTGCAGGAGCCAGAGGATGCATAAACAGCAGCAGTGTTGGTGGCAGATGTCGTCCTGGAGCATGTAGTGCAGGCAAGTGAGCTCTCAGGGGAACAGCCAGCATTATATGTGTGCTGCAGAGGCAGATACTGTCCCATGTGTCCAAAGTGATAGGTCCAAGTCGTTTGCATCTTCTGAATCTGACCAATCCATGGAATAGCAGCACTAATACACGCCCACAGCATCCTTCAAATCTTCAACTTCATGACACCCATGATTTTGCAACATTGTTGTGGCTGGCCAACTGAATTCACTGCATCAGACTCGTTGGAGCTTCGAAAACGCGTCCGTTGCCATGCCAGGCCCCAGCCAATGTGTGCGCACCGTTCGGTCCATTGCTGTACAACGCGTATTTCGGGATACAACGCGTACCCGCACACATCATATGCAATGGGCCGGCCGGGCACACCGATCGGTCCATTGCAGTTCAACGCGTACCCGCTCACAACAGATGCAATGGGCCGGCCGGGCACACCGATCGGTCCATTGCTGTACAACGCGTATTTCGGGATACAACGCGTACCCGCGACACATCATATGCAATGGGCCGGCCGGGCACACCGATCAGTCCATTGCAGTTCAACGCTGCACTCGACACATCATATGCAATGGGCCGCCGGGCACACCGATCGGTCCATTGCTCTACAACGCTGCACTGGGATACAACGCTGCACTCCGCCACATCATATGCAATGGGCCGGCCGGGCACACCGATCGGTCCATTGCTGTACAACGCGTATTTCGGGATACAATGCGTACCCGACACATCATATGCAATGGGCCGGCCGGGCACACCGATCGGTCCATTGCAGTTCAACGCTGCACCGCTCACAACAGATGCAATGGGCCGGCCGGGCACACCGATCGGTCCATTGCTGTACAACGCGTATTTTGGGATACAACGCGTACCCGCACACATCATATGCAATGGGCTGGCCGGGCACACCGATCGGTCCATTGCAGTTCAACGCATCCCCGCACACATCATATGCAATGGGCCGGCCGGGCACACCGATCGGTCCATTGCTCTACAACGCGTACCTGGGATACAACGCGTACCCGCTCACATCATATGCAATGGGCCGGCCGGGCACACCGATCGGTCCATTGCTCTACAACGCGTACCCGGGATACAACGCGTACCCGCTCACATCATATGCAATGGGCCGGCCGGGCACACCGATCGGTCCATTGCTGTACAACGCGTATTTCGGGATACAACGCGTACCCGCACACATCATATGCAATGGGCCGGCCGGGCACACCGATCGGTCCATTGCAGTTCAACGCGTACCCGCACACATCATATGCAATGGGCCGGCCGGGCACACCGATCGGTCCATTGCTCTACGACGCGTACCCGGGATACAACGCGTACCCGCTCACATTGAATGCAATGGCCAATGCGTGCGCACCGATCGGTCCATTGCTGTCCAACGCGTACCCACTAGCATTGAATGCAATGGCCAATGTGTGCGCACCGATCGGTCCATTGCTGTCCAACGCGTACCCGCTCGCATTGAATGCAATGGCCAATGTGTGCGCACCGATCGGTCCATTGCTGTCCAACGCGTACCCGCTCGCATTGAATGCAATGGCCAATCTGTGCGCACCGATCGGTCCATTGCTGTCCAACGCGTACCCGCTCGCATTGAATGCAATGGCCAATGTGTGCGCACCGATCGGTCCATTGCTGTCCAACGCGTCCCTGTACAAGTCACTGGCATATGTCACCATGCCTGTCACAGGTGAACATATGCCAGCCACATATACTTCCCAGGGAGTGAGGGGCGCACCTACAACACCACAGCCTGTCCACACTGTATCCTAAGGCATGTAAGGCTCCATTACCTATTCCGTGTATGGGGGTGAACATGTTGTTCTGTGGGTGTCACTTGGGGGCAGCCACTCCCAGGCTGTGCACGTGTTCATGGGGACAGAATCCTTGGTGTGTCGTGCACATGACCACTGTGATGTGCAACTGTTCATTCCTGAGCATGTGGCATGGTCACATTTCACGGTGGTGTATGTGTATGTCATGTCACATACCCCCTGAGTCCCATGTGGGACGGTATGTACGTCCCAGGGTGACCCATTGCCACAATAGTGATGGTCCTCCACAGTCTGTGTACATGTTGTGTTTACAATGTCTCTGATTCCATGTGCACAATGGGAGACAGTCTCCACATCCACGTTGTTTGTGCATGAAGTTTGATGTTGTGCGTGTGTGTGTCACAGACGTCCATGTCTGTCCTGCCGAGGCAACAGGGACCACTACCTGTGGGGGTCATGGTTGTTTTGCTGTGGTGTATTCATGATGCACCATGTCATGCCAGTGTCCATGTGGCAATACAGGGTCCCTGGGAATCTACCTGTCGATGAGCTGTGATGCCTGGGGCACATCTGTCCTCACATGTCACTGTGGGGTGTGTTTGGAACATGGCAGCAGTAGATGGGAACTGTGACACGGCCTCATGATATCCATGGCACAACCTGGGACCTGTTGATGCCACTTGTTGAACTGTGATGTTAGATGTTGGCCATGTAGGTGCCATACATGTCCTTACGGAACTGCACACATCATGTACTTGTGTCTCATAATGATGTATCATGTGATATTGAGTATGGTCAATGCCACATATGTGGGGTGACTGACAATCTTTCTTTCTTCACCTATGCACTGCAGGGCACCAGCTGTCCATAGACCATTCCCTGACCTTGCATCCATGGTGGAACGGTACTGCATCCGACGGTACCGCTTTACCAGGCCGCTGATTGAGGAATTGACGGTGCGCTTGGCCCCACATTTGCAACCTGGCCGGACATACCCCACAGCGCTGACCCCCAAGGTGAAGGTGATGGCAGCCCTACACTTCTTTGCCACCGGTACCTTTCAACACACTGTGGCGTCTGCTGGTGGGATGTCACAGACCATGTTCAGCCGTGTGCTACGCGATGTTTTGGAGGCTATGTTGAGATACCTGAACCAGTACATCTATTTCCCTAGACCTCAACAACTCACTGACGTGAAGAGTGACTTCTATGCCCTGGGGAGGATGCCGCATGTCATTGGCTCCATTGATGGGACACATGTGGCTTTGATACCACCACAGGCACATGAGCAGGCATACAGGAACCGCAAACATTACCATTCGGTCAATGCACTGGTGGTATGTCTTGCAGATATGAGCATCTCACACGTGTGTGCCCATTTCCCCGGTTCTGCACACGATGCCTACGTGATGAGGAGTAGTCGCATCCCGAGGATGATGTCCCAGATGCGGAACCAGCGTGCCTGGCTTGTCGGTGTGTACTGACTTTGTACCATTGTGTGTGTTCTGCAATGTAGTATTCCACCCTCTTTTCCAAATCAGCTAATGTGCAATTGTCCGTATGTAGGTGACTCCGGATACCCCAACATGCCGTGGTTGCTGACGCCCCTCAGGAACCCTGTGACACCAGCCCAGATGCGCTACAATGAGGCACATGGTCGGACCAGGAGAGTGATTGAGTGGACATTAGGTCTCCTGAAGAGCCGCTTCCGCTGCCTGGACAAGACAGGAGGGGCCCTCCCATATGCCCCAGCAAAGGTGTGCAAGATTGTCATCGTCTGCTGCATGCTACACAACCTGGCTGTGCGGAAGGAGTTGCCTCTCATCCTGGATGACGATGACCAACATCCGCCACCTGTGGAGGATCCTGGCTGGACCACGATACCAGTGATGATGATGATGATGATGATGGTGATGTCCGCACACAGCTCATCACCAACTTCTTCAGCTGAATGTGAGTATCCGGAGATGTCATGTCAATGATGTGAGTATGCATGATATGTGTTGGTGGTGCTCTGGTGCTGTTTGAGTGTGGCCATGTGCTACATGACTGTATGCGTGTAGCGATGTGTCCTTACAGGTAGTCTGTACTCCCCAACAGTGTTGACATGCTAACTTGGTTCTGGGTGGGTATCTTGTGACATGTATTGGGCATGAGTATTGCAGTTCTGTCCTGTTCTTCAGTGCTTTTGACTGTGTGTCATTTCTGTCCTTCACAGGGTACTTTCAGAGTTGTTTGGTCAACTGTGATCCCCCGACACCGTGATTAAACTTCCAGGGTGGTAGCTGTCGTGTCCCTACAGGTGATGTGCGCCACACCCATGGACTTCCTTCCTTCTACACTTATTGACTGTGTGCCCACTGCCAGGTGGGATTACCTTGCATCTGTAGTGGTTACAACATGTTGCAAATGTGTAATAAACCTGTGCTTCACTTTGTGATGTGCGTTGTCTGTGGTCACACATCTGACTGACATTTGCTTACTGCACCAGTGGGCTAGTTAACAAAGACTGTGAATAGGTGTTGTGTCTGTGCATTGCACCGTATTTCCTGGCAACATCAGTGTAGGCGATGAGTCAGATGGCCTTGGTGTGTATATGTTGTGTAGCCCTGGTGGTGTGTCTCCCTCATATGTGTCACGTCGCCATGACTCACATGCCGGTGTTGTACTTGCTGTAGCAGTTAGCATGCACAGTGTAATTTCGCAGGTCATCATCTCCATGACAAAAACCAAGTTGGAATCACAACAGAGGCAGGTATGGTGTATTAGTGTGTTTATTGTCATACATGTGTGAGTATAGTGCACAGGATGGTTGGTGCTGTACATTGTGATTGTAATCCAAAGTTCCTAGATGATTTGGAAGTCCTGGTAGCAGATATGTCCTGAGTAAAGTCCACAGTCATCTGATACATTGGTCCAACTTGTACTCCCCATGTCATGTGGGGAGTTGTGTTGCATTCAACAGGGTGAACAGTTTGCGCACAAAGGTGATTATCCAGAACAGGTGTTGGCTTCCTGGGGGTTGCGCATGGCCATCGGCCTCTCAGTTGCCCTTCCTCGGACAACCCCTCTTCTTTGGGGGGACCCTCAAGTGCAGGCTGCTGCGGTGCAGGGGACTCTCCGCCAGAGTCATCCTCCCTCCCTGTGGCAGTTGCAGTTGTTTCAGCACCAGATGTTGTGGGCACACAGGGAGGTGTTGACATGTTGCTGCTCATCTGGCGGAGGCATTGTAATATGTCCCTATGCACCGCCGTCATTTCTTGCAGTGTGTCCCACTTGGACTCCATGCGGGACATGTGTAAGTCCAAGCGGGCATGATGGGCAGCCTGCTGCTGTCGTATGTCCCTGAGGATCCCCACTACCTGGCTGAGCTTTCCGGTGCTGGTCTGGTACGGATCGGCTATGCGTACCAGTTGTGGGTAATCATGCAGTCCAGACCCCTCTGCGAGCAGCGACCTATGTCTACCACCCCTCCCACCACCCCTGGCGACACGTGCAGTACCTGAGGTGGCACGCACAGGTGACCCTGGGCCCCCTTGGGGGTTGTTGGTGGTGTTGGTGTCCATAGCCCCACGTTGGGCTAGGGTCCGTGTGCTGGTGGTGGTGGTGCTCCTTGGTCTGTCCGTGTCGGCAGGGGTGGTTTGTGTGTTGTCAGTCGTTGGAGGGGTGGGTGCAGGGGGTGCAGCTGGTGGTCCTGCTGGTGCTGCATGATGACTCGCTCCGGAGGTGCCAGGTAGGTCTTCGTCATCCGAGGAGGGCAGAGGCTGTTCCACACCAGTGAGCTCCGTTTCCCCTGGAGCCTGGGACAGGGACTCCTCAGCGTCTGCTGCTGTTCCCCATCATCACCTGTTTTTGGGAGACACACACAATGTATGTTATGTTTCTGCAGGCATCAATGGTTCACACACCTGACAGTTGTGACTGTACCTCTGGATGCGGGCCTGTACATTGCATTGTCCTAAGTTGTCACAGTCAGAGGTTGATATTGGTGTAGCACATTGTCCTGCATACTTTGAGCATTTCAATATGAATGTTGGGGTGTGTACATGGCCTGCATTGGTTGTATTTGGTTGACATCCGGCCCTCCTTCTCCCCCAGGCCAGTTATCCCACCATGAAGCATGCCACCCTTGCAGTGGGTTCAGGTTGACTCTCAGGATGTCAGTGAGTGGTGTCCTGCTGTTGTTTGGTGCACAGTTCCCAGCAGGACCTTGTGCTCCCCACAGCAGTACCCAGTGTCAGCCATCTTGTCAGTTCTTTTCCACTCCCTGTGATGTGTGCATGGTTCAGGGTGGTGTTGATGGGACAGTTGTGGGGGTGACCAATATCTGTGACTGCCACTCCCATCATGCTATTGCCTCCAACCCCCTTCCCAGCATGCCCATGCTTCCTTCCTTTTGACTCTGCTTCCCTGTGGGGTTGTGTGCCTGTGCTGACAAGATGGCTGACATTGTTATCCTGGGGTTAGTTTGGCTACAAGTCCCATGTGTGTCCCTGTGCTTCACACAGCATGACCCAGGGTTGTGGTTCTTTGTGGGATATTTGATTAGAGTGTGAGGCAATGCATTCTCCCAGGTGAGTTGTGTGGAGTTTGTGTGAGTAGAGCTGCTGGTAACTATGGTCAGTGCTGTCAGTCCTCCTTCCCACCCAGCCAGATATCCCACCATGGAACGTACTTCCATTGCAGGGAGTGCAAGTTGGCTTTCAGGATGTCAGTCAGTGGTGTCCTGCTGTTGGTTGGTGCACAGTTCCCAGCAGGGCCTTGTGCTCCCCACAGCAGTACCCAGTGTCAGCCATCTTGTCAGTTGTTTTCCACTCCCTGTGATGTGAGCATGGTTCATGGTGGTGTTGATGGGCGCATTGTGAGGGTGGGCAATATCTGTGACTACAACTCCCATGATGCTATTGGCTACACTGACTTGCCCAGCATACACAGGATTCCTTCCTTTCAGTGGGCTTCCCTGTGAGGTGGTGTTGTAGTGGTGGCTACATGTCTGGCTGTGTTTGTTAGTTATATTTGTGCCACTGCCTACTGTATTTGTAGTTGTGTTTGTACATGTGATGACACAGTTACATATCACTATGAGATGGCATGTGTTGTGTTTATCTGACTGACATACACATCTTGGGATGATTATGTTTTGGTTGGTGTGTATTTGCTAAGGGTGCATGGTTTGACTCTCCCCTTGACAGTGATGTGTGTGTATTGTCGCACAATATTGTGTACATTTGTTGTGTACTCACCAGGCTCTGGGATGTTTTCTAGTCCATATACGCTCACTGGTGGTAGGATGGCCCGCACCTTCTCCTCCCAGGGCCTGAGGTATACTGGTTTGGCAGGAGGGCCACTGCCGATATGTTGGCTCAAGAGGTAGTCCTTCTTCAGTAGGTCCCTGACCCTCCTGCGCACGTCATACCACCTGTTCTGGATGTCTTCCTTTGTGCGCAAACATGGTGATTGTGCGTTCACCCTGTCGACGATCCTCTCCCACATCTTGGTTTTCTGCGACATGGGGGTCTGTTGGACCAGTGTACCAAACAGCTGTGGCTCTACCCTGAGGATCTCATCTACCAGGACTTCCAATTCACTATCTAGGAACTTTGGATTCTTCTTTGGGGGCATGGTGATGGGTGGTGGTGGTGAGTGATGTGTGTGGGAGTGTGCAAGTGAGGGTGTGTGAGTGTGTGTTTTGCTGGGTGTATGTGAGGGTGCTATTTGTTGAGGTGCTGATGGTGTGTGGCTTGTGTGATGGATGAGCTGTGAGTGTGTGTGTGGTTGATGTCTGTTGGTGTTTAGTGCTGGCAGGTCAGTTGAATTTGCAAAGGATCATGGTAGGGATTTGTGTCCTTTATATGGGTGGAGTTGTGGGTGTGTCTTTGTTCCATGTCCCCCCCCCCAGTATTTATTGGCTTTGTAATTGCTTGTTTTCCCCCTTTTTTGTGTGTTTTTTCCTTTGTACTTTTTGTGCATGTAGGAGACGTTCTTCTGACCGAGTCGGACCCTGCAGTTGTCTCGTGCGAGCTTCTCCGATTCGTTCACGCTGTGTTTGTGCTGTTTTCTGTGCTGCGTACGCGTCGGTCGCGGTGTATTGGGTTGCTTCGGCTCGCTGTTTTGTATGCGTTTTGGTCGTACGGCTTGAGCTCCGTGCGACTCGGTCGTGTTTTCCACGCGTTGCATCGTACTTGCCGGGTCGGAGTTCGCGGGTACGTTTCGTTCGGGATTCTTCCTGGTGCGTGTTGGTCGGTTCGATTCGCGTGCTTTTCCGGCCGGATAGCTGTTTTCCGCGCGGTTCGGTCGTTCGTATTGTGTTCCGTACGAGTCGGTCGGATTTTGCACGCTTTTCATCGTACTTTGCGGGTCGGGCTGCACCGATACCTGTCGGTCGGAATAAATTCCGGCTCCGAGTCGGTCGGTACGTTTTCCGGCCCGAACCGGAATCGGCCCCTTAGTGTGCTGTATACATGACCAGTATCATGTTTATTTGTGGTGCTTTGTAAAGCACTATGGTACCTTGTAGCATCTTCAAGGCACTACTAGCCCGATTGGTGGTGCGGAAACACCCAACAGGTGGGAAATTTAATGGCGCAAAGGGTGTGCTGTCATGATTAAGGTTAAGGTTGCTCTGAGTTAGATTTGGAGGTGATCCGTGGGAGTGAATGCTGTCTCAGTTCTGCCACCAGTAAAAACAAGCATTTGCAATGCAATAGGTCTCGCATTTATGAGAGTTTGAGCTATTGGCATTGTAAATGACAATGCCTTTTATTTATGTGTTGTTTTTAAAGCAGATAAATAAAAGCCATTGCCATTTACAATGCCAATAGCTTAAACTCTCGCAAATGCGAGACCTATTGCATTGCAAATGCGTGCTATAAAAATTTTAAAAAGCACTAGGAGAGAGCGTGTCCTGCCTGTTGCTATTTGAGAAAATAGTGCTCGGGCTGTAATTAAAGCCTACTGAGCAACAACACACGTAACAGGGGGTGTCGCCATGGGAGGTTACAAACTGAGACAAGGCGGTACTAAGGAGAGACTACTAAGCCTATTGACCAATGAACAGCCACAGTTTACAGTGGACAATGACACAAGCCAATGAAAAATGTGGGCGGGGAGTGGGCGGAGCTTCAAGTCCCTACCTCAATACAGCATGCCTCGCAGAGCAGTGCATGTGCTGCCCAGGCTCGACCTAATGAGAGAGTGGGGCATCGAACATTAATAAGTGCTGTTTTCCTACATTTACCAGGCAGACATATGCAATGTTAGGCCTTTCCTGCATCATTTCTGCGCTACTGGGTGAAAAGGGAACTGGGTTGTCTTTCTGGTCATGCACAGAGAGGGGAATCTTTAAAATTTGGCAGGACCTATGTGCTTGGGAAAACAAGTGAAAACATCGAAACGCAACAGGTATAATAGTATGGGCCCATAATTTATGATTAAGAATAATTTTAAGTCATTTTATTTTATTATATTTTATTTTATTCAAGCAAGATGAGTACAAGTACAACAGAAAAGATATTAGATGAATAAAAAAAAATCGAACTTCTTGATGCCTGAAATTCAAAAAATGGCAATTAAAATCAAAAAGTAGGGGTTCCACGAATGGACCATCTACATTACCCGTACGATTGCAGTGTTGTTGCCAATGATCAACTGACTTTCCTCAAGATGTCCACCAGGTCTGCTTTTCATTATTGTTGGCATCTGGTTCTTTAATACCCTTCATGGCCTCCTGCTGCCAGGTCTGCATTGTTAGTTCTGTATGGAATGTTAGGGTTGTCATCCTGTGTACCTGTGAATAGGAAGGTCGGCTGGAGGAGGAGGCTGAGCAGGAAGTGACACGGCTCATGATGGGGCATCTAGAAATCTAGATCAGTACTTAACATCATCTGTATTTTACTACTGATAAAGGAGCTTGATATATGAAAATAGAAGTCCAACATCTCTGACATCCTTACTCTGGGGACAAGTTTAAAATGACAAGGTGTGCAGAAGAAGACAATAAATGAAATGGCAGAAATTGCTAGATGCACCACCAGTGTCCACAAACAGCCTGCCTCCCGAGAAGTAGAAAGGGGACTCGGGACTGCAGGAGAAGAGGCCCACTGTACAACATCCAGAGTTAACAAAAAGCACCCTCTACACCGGTATCACCAAGCAACTCACCAAAAGACTCATCCTCAACCTCCTATGCAGAACTCACATCACACTACACCTCAGGCTGGCTCCCAGTACACGAACCTGCTCATTTCAAACTCCTCAAACCGGCTTTCAAGAAACTGCACAATGTAGGCCCCATCTACATGAATAACTGCATGTCCTTCCACCAACTACCCAGACACCTCCACACGCAGGGCACCTACTCGCACACATCTTAGCATACACAGAACCAGCGCTGGAGGACGCGCGCTCTCTTACATTGTTCTCTCCCTCCCCTCTTCTTGAATTCCGAAAGAAACTGAAGACCTGTTTTTTCAGTTAACCGACAAGCAAAAGTCTGGGTTATATACACGCAGCTGTTCAGTGCACTCTACAAATAAACATAACATAATAAACAACCTGGCATTTTGCCGGCTGTAAAATGCCTGCGCCATCGGCTGCAGTTGTCGTTTTTGGAGTAAAAGCAGAATCACAAGAAGAAATAAAAGTGTTGGAGAGCCCTTACAGACTGGATCTTCTGCACGTGGCCCAGCGCTGCTCTTCTGCGAGCGCACAGTCCCACAAGCTCTGTGATGACTGCGCATGCGTTACGGCCGGCCACAAGGCTACTGGCCCACAGGATGTGGGTTCCAAGACAAACGTCAGATCCTCATGCAGCACCATGCGTCTCTGCTAGCCAGCAGGCTGCTGGAACTCTCAAGGCCAAGTGAGTTTCAACTGAAGCTTGGGTTTCAGCAGAGTGCAAAGGGTGCTCTCTGTGCACAAATACTCATTTGGCAATCTACACCTTTCCCAAAACTCTGTGCATGTGTTTCATTGAATATCCCAGCACTTATTCCGTGACACTGTTCAATGAAGGATGAATAATCAAAGACTAAAAACACAGATGTGTATTTCATCGGCAGGAAGTCAGTCAGAAAAAGGAAAAAGAGGACTATCAGTCCTGCCAAGTATCACGCATCAGGCGTGATGCTAACGCATTTCAGTGTGGTGCTCCGCATCACCGCACTGAAATGCATTGTCACGCATTTTTGCAGATATGTCAGCTGTCACTGTGAAGCGCTGTGGAAGGCACTGTGTGTGGTAGGAATCACTGACAGAATATCGAAGGTCAGAATATCGACCTACAAAAATATCGCAGCAAGAATATCGAAGTCAAGAATATCGACATCCTATCTACCTTATGGTAAGTACAAAAATATCGAAAAAAATATATCGTCAAAAATATCGTTGTTAAAAATATCGGTTTTTTTAGTTAAAAAAAGTAATGTAAAATAAAGTAAATAATACATATAATTAAAATAAACATAGTTAAAATATTTTAAAATGTTTAAAAATTATAAATTAAATATATATAATTTATAAATACATTTAATATATACATATAATGTATAATATATACACTTATTAATATGTTTTAATAATTATTTTAATAACTTATAAATTAAGACAATCTTATAAATTATAAATACATCTATACACATAAAACAATAACATAAATATAAATTAAATAAATATATGTAACAAATTAAAAAAATTGAAATTATTTTTAAAATTAATTGTATACTACATTAGCTAAAATAATACAACAAATATTAAATAGTGGAGGAAATAAAATTACTATTCCAACTCCAAACAGTGCAACAGTAGGGTAAATGTTGGATAGCGTAGGTGTAAAAATTACTATTCCCACTCCAGTGAGTGCAACAGTAGGGAAAGTGTGGGATAGCGCAGGGGTAAAATTTACTATTCCCACTCCAGTGAGTGCAACAGTAGGAAAAGTGTGGGATAGCGTAGGGGTAAAAATTACTATTCCCACTCCAAAGAGTGCAACAGTAGGGAAAGTGTTGGATAGCGTAGGGGTAAAAATTACTATTCCCACTCCAAAGAGTGCAACAGTAGGGAAAGTGTTGGATAGCGTGGGGGTAAAATGTACTATTCCCACTCCAGAGAGTGCAACAGTAGGGAAAGTGTTGGATAGCGTAGGGGTAAAAATTACTATTCCCACTCCAAAGAGTGCAACAGTAGGGAAAGTGTTGGATAGCGGAGGGGTAAAAATTACTATTCCCACTCCAGAGAGTGCAACAGTAGGGAAAGTGTTGGATAGCGTAGGGGTAAAAATTACTATTCCCACTCCAGTGAGTGCAACAGTAGGGAAAGTATTGGATAGCGGAGGGGTAAAAATTACTATTCCCACTCCAGTGAGTGCAACAGTAGGGAAAGTATTGGATAGCGTAGGGCTAAAATTTACAATTCCCACTCCAGTGAGTGCAACAGTAGGGAAAGTGTGGGATAGCGTAGGGGTAAAAATTACTATTCCCACTCCAAAGCGTGCAACAGTAGGGAAAGTGTTGGATAGCGTAGGGGTAAAAATTACTATTCCCACTCCAAAGAGTGCAACAGTAGGGAAAGTGTTGGATAGCGTAGGGGTAAAATTTACTATTCCCACTCCAGTGAGTGCAACAGTAGGGAAAGTGTGGGATAGCGTAGGGGTAAAAATTACTATTCCCACTCCAAAGAGTGCAACAGTAGGGAAAGTGTGGGATAGCGCAGGGGTAAAAATTACTATTCCCACTCCAGTGAGTGCAACAGTAGGGAAAGTGTTGGATAGCGTAGGGGTTAAAATTAACATACTTATAATTACATTAATTTTTATAAATAAATAATGATTACATTATTAAATAACAATAAATTAATTACCAATACCAATAAATAATTAATAAAAAATAATTACCAATTAATAATTAATTAACAACAAATTAATTATAAATACCAATAAATAATAAAAATTAATGACCAATTAATAATTATTAAACAATACATTAATTTACAATACCAAAAAATAATATTTATTTAAAATTAATTACCAAATAATAATTATTTAACAATAATTCATTATCAATACCCAAAAATAAAATTAATAATTACTTAATTAGAATGAAATTACTTCCCACCCTATTTCCCTATAAACTCACAACCCGCTCCAATAATAAATTAATACACTTAATATAATTATCAATTAATAAATATTAATTACCAATTAATAAAAATTAATTACCAATTAATAATTAATTAACAATAAATTAATTTACAATACCAATAAATAAAAATAAATAATTACATAATTACAATTAAAATACTTCCCACCCTATTCCCCTATAAACCCACAACCTGCTACAGAACTAAAACGCAAAATTTAATTAAAATTAATTAATAATTCCTAAAAATTATTAATGAATTTACTATAATTAAATTACTTCCCACCCTATTCCCCTATAAACCCACAACCCGCTACAGAACTAAAATGCAAAATTTAATTAAAATTAATTAACAATTCCTAAAAATTATTAATGAATTTACTATAATTAAATTACTTCCCACCCTATTCCCCTATAAACCCACAACCCGCTACTGTACTAAAATGCATAATTTACTTAAAAAAATATTACTAACATAAAAATGTTATACATATATTTAAAAACAAGTACAATACTTCACAAAAAATATACAACACATACATCTAAAATACATAATAAAATACATAACACTAATATAAATATCGATATTAGTAACATCGATTTTTTTGCTATCTATGGGGCGGGCGGAAGCACAACCGCCGTGCTGGCGGATGCAAAAACCACCAGTTACCGCCGGCACGCAGCAGTCCACACGCCCGCCCAATTACGATGCGAAAAGTAGGCCAAACACCGCCGGCAAGCCAGCAACACCGTCCGCCATCAAAGTGCGCCCGTACACGTAGCGGCGCAGCCCAACTGACACACACCGTCCGACGAAACACGTCCCGCCCGGCGTATAAATTACGATGCCGCAAACAAACAGCTCCCACGGCCAAGAGATACCGTACGACAAACCGAAGCGGTAACACGGACGCCGAGCACGGACAACGAAGAAGCGGCTCCCCGAGCATGAATCCAGCACTGCAGGCCCTCCCCATGCTCCTGCTGATGCACCACCAAGGACGCAACGTACCGCGGAGACGCAGGTAGGCACACACACAACAAGTGCACGCAAACAGCGCACACAGTGCAAGGGCGGAAAAGCGGACAACCCCCACCAGCGCGTGTACACTACACATCCACCATTGCATCCACATATGACACACAGGCCAAATCGTAACATCGCGTAACACATGTGTACACACCACCTGGGACTAGGAACCAACCACCCCGTCACGGCCACAAAGCGGCGGTGACGCCGCCACACATGCGCACAACGCAGAGGCCAACCGCAGCGCCATGCATGCGTCGCACACAGACACAGGGACACAACCAAGCAGCACACACATCAGCCCCACCCCGAACGCACATGACACATGACAGGCCTGCCACAGACATGTCCCCAACGCCCAATTCACGGACAACACCCAACGCCACACAACCGACGCACACATGTCAGTGAAGTCACGCAACAGCAGGACACACCCCAGTGTAACAAACATGGCGTAGCACACAGCGGCGGCAACACCAACTAGGAGAAGCAGGGCCCCTTCGGGAAGAGGAACGCCAGTACCACACTGAAACACCCATACCACCCTGCACATATGAACAAGACATATAAAACGGAACACCAAAGAGCCCGGGGACCGACAACAGGTGGCCCAAGAATAACATTCACACACAAGGCCCAACGCAGAGCGGAAAGGCAGCCTGCCGCCCACAGAAGGGAGAGCAGACAGCACTGAATGACCTTCCATTCCAACTCCGAAACCACAGCCCTACGACAGAAGCCGGTGAATACAGCCATTGTCCAAGAATAGACCAACACAGGCATGCCGAGGAGACCGACCACAGGGCAGATAGCGCATATCACAGAAGCACACAACGGACGGGGAAGAAAGAAGAAAACACTCCCCCATGTCGGCCACATGCAAGTTAATTGGAAGGAGTCACACATCACTGACCTTGAACTGTCTGAGAAGCATGTGGGATGAGGGCCCGTGTCCTCCAAACAAGCCAACAGAACACAAGTCCTGTCTCCCTACGACTACACAGAGCTCACAGCAACCTCGGAGCGTGCACATTGCAGACTGCACACACAGCCGGAGCACGCCACCACAACGCACCGCTGCGAAATGGCAACCGCAACACACCTACCCAACTACGCCGAACAGCTCAAGCTGTACAAAACCAACCTGTTTCATATATTGGGATGCGATCTCCTGTCCCTGCTGAACGTAAGTTACCGACTGACTTACCGCATCACATTGTTCAGCTGCGTCATGCCCGTCTTCTACTGTCGGAGGTGTCCCTACCAGCATCCCGTGGAGATATGCCTCTCCAACCCCGCATGTCTGAAGGCGGACCTGCTACCACTACTCCTCCCTCTGGACGCACACGACAGGGCCTGCTCTGCCTATGGGGGCATGGCGTATGTGGCCAACATCGCACCCGCACTGAAATGGGACCACTGTGCCTCCACACGACGGATCATCGAGAACAGCTACATCGAATGTCACCCAGCATGCCCCATCATGGTCCTCCAAGGGACAACTTACGAACAACACCTTGACAGCCACCATCCGCTACATTGGCTGGCAAACATGTACACCACCAATGACATGGAAGCCCTGCTGGACGGCATCGCATACCTGACAACCTGTAAATTCGTCGGACCACAACGCAGGTTCCCCGATTGACCTATGATGTCCAACCCCGCACCCATGCTTAGCTTCCGCACGGACTGGCCAGTCACCACCACAACAGCCATACCAAACGACCGGCAACTGTAACCACACCATCAACGACATCGCCATGACATCGGATATGACCGGGACATGCACACTGTTCCCCATCACATCCAGGAACACCGCATGCATCGTGGGAGGCAGTGGCATGGGCTCTGTGTATCGCACCCACATGGACGGAACTGCACGAACAACCAGGACACGACATGGATCCAGCGCACATGGACACACACACCGCTCAGTGGACATGAATAGGTCGCCTGGAGTCTGTGGGTGCTGCACCCCTCCCACCCCCGCCCCGGGAATCCCATACCAGGACCTTTGCATGGACGACAAGTGCATACAACAACAACACGACCCCAGTGACTGTGACATGTCCAGTAACCACCACAGTGCAACAACAAGTGGCACGCCGCTGCATGCACGCAAGCACATGCCCTGATGTCATCTCACATGCACGCGTGCATGAGGAACAACCGCAGCAAACCTGTCACATGGAACTGAGATGGACTGTGCCCATGATGCCAAGCGGTCTGGTAGGCTACATGTATACCGTCTGTGTCAAAGTCCGCAGCTATACGTAAATGTACATTAGCACAGCCTTGGCCAAGCAGATGTCACTCTGAAGCCCACATCCCACATGCAACAGCCAATCACATGTAACCCCACACCCTATCCCATTTGCAATCATGCTCAGTATATCCTCAACATGTATTCCGCTGCCAGTAGTGTCCACTATACTGCATCACAGAGGACAGAAGACTCAATATAATGTTTGAAACCAAAACTGTCTCCGCTGACTCATTTCACAAGTACGAATGAGAGAGGATGAGAGTATGTGAAGTACACGGCAGTCGTGACATGACCATGTAGTCCACTGGTATTGGATGTCAACGCAAATGAGTAGCACAACTGTGGAAGACACACATGTGTCGTGTGAAGTCGTATGGACGCAGTGCTCAGGTGGGTGGGTGTGACGGGTAGATGCGCACATGCCAAGTTGGAGCACGCCGTGTTGGGAGGGGTCATGAACAGTACACCACCGCTTCCCTGGGCATTGTGAGAGGACACCTGTCGGGGGGAGTGAACACGTGTGTGCACAGCAGCCGGGCACACGTACAAAGCGGTACCAGGCGCACCTCAGCCCACCCTCTGTGGACAAGCTGGATCCTGTTGTGCGCCCGCCATGCCCCTTGACAAGGCACACACAGCCCCAGTCGACCAGGTGTAACCCCAACATAGTCAATCCGCACAGGCGATACAGGGCACGGGATGGCAGTGGAGCATGGTGTGTGAGAGGTCTCCTCGCGCTCCTCCTGGTCATATCACGCAGGCAATAGAACCTCAACGTCTAGCATGGCACAAGTCAAATGGAAGTGTAGGGGGACGCACCACAGCACGAGCAGCACTGACGTCACGGGAGGTGGCTCGCACCATCCCATCCACTGCCCATCATACCAACCACGCCACATGCCATTGCGACTAAGTGCAAGCGCGTGCGCCACCACCCCCGAGCCCTCCCCAGAGAGGCCAAAGAGTGAATGTGTGGGCCATCAGCCACAGATGGACGCGGCCTGGCCGCAAGGGCAGCCACAGCCACTGGGTGTCGCAGGTGGCGGATCCGGAAGGCGAAGACTGTGATGCATAGTCCATGCAGGCCGGGTCTCCATTTGGGGCACCACGCAGGTGGACGGCGTCCCGCCACACATCATACCCTGAGACAGCCCACTCGTGCAACTGGACCCACACATACACTCCTTGCCCTCTCTGGTGCGAGCTTGGGGCTGCCTGTGCAAGCGCTAGCCTCGCAGGTGAGCATGCATATTGGGGGAGCGAGGGGAGGACATGAGGGCTGGGGCGAAGATGACTGTATCACTGTCAGTTAGTACAAGGGATGACCCAGATGTGGAAAGGAAGAGACGTGTCCCGTGTGTACTGCAACTAGTCGCCAATCCAACTACCCCCCATGTCCGGAATGTAAGCCCGCACCTAGGCCCGCCCATCCGCCACATCGAACATACCACCAGCACGACAACCTTCCCATTCGAAACACTGACTGGGGGTGGCGACCAGTGAACAATCATGTGTAGCCTACCCACGCGTACATGTGGGCCCTCCATGATCCATGTCACCTGCGGCAAAGTCATGACATGCGCAATGAGGGAAGTGAGGAGAGCTGTCCGCCCCACGCGCAGAAGGTGCATCAGCTCCACAGACCCAGCAGCGAGTCCAGCAGGGGTCACATGTGCAGGGGCAGCTGTGCCTGGTGTGAAGGCACATGCATATAGACAGCACATCGACCAATGTGTAGTCTGCCCACATCTACAGTCCATCATCATGCGGACATAGGAATTTAACACAGGGCAACACATCTTAGTTGGTGCACCCACCGTGACCAACAATGCGCAATCATCGACGTACCCGCCCTGTGCATGGCCCCCCACCCAACGGAGGCACATCCAGTGCCACCATCCCACACACACAAGCCTTCCACGGAACATGCTGTGTCCAATGGTCAGTACAGAGTCAGCGCCCATCTGGTGGATCCTGAACAGGAGACACATGCACACACATGCCAGCTCCCACTATGTACGTCTGCCACCTGGCACGTGCAATGTAACCTCTCACCTGTGACGTGTGACTGCAAGCACACAGCCGTCTTGGCATGGGGCTGTCAATGTGGACACCTGTCAATGTTTCGGGAGGTGTGATCCGTACAGTGCTGTACATAGGGTGCAGTGCTGACACCTACTACGGTCTCATATCCCCTCGTGCCACAGGTCCCACTTGTTTTGGCCGCTCAGCCTGTGCCCACATCGTCGTCGTCGTGTGCCATACTCATCCAGCCGCGGAAGCAGTTCCATGCTCAGCAGACATTCATGTTGCCGTGGCGTTGCCGCTTGGCGGATATGCAGTCAGTCCCCATCACCACGCCCCGCAAGTCATTGGGGCCTAGATCCCCATGTGCATGCACATGGCAGTGGTTTGTATCACTAGCCATTGCCATTGTTGGGAGACCTGTGTAAGTGTATTGTGGCCGTGCCGTCCCAGCTTGACAGCTGGGCTGTGGCTCATGTGCTTGCTCAGTCATGTCAGTGATGTGTATGCGAAATTGCTATGTGTTGTGTTGCTTTGACATGTGTCCTCTGCCATTGTCCCTAGGCGGAGACCGAACATTGACCGCCCATACCAATTGCTGGCGGACATGGACGATACAGAGGTTATTAGGAAGTTTCGGCTGGACAGGCCAACCCTGCATCGACTGTGTGCCATGTTAGAACCCCATCTCCGTCCCCGCAGGGTGTATCCGACTGCTGTCACCCCCACGGCTAAGGTGATGGCCGCCATGCATTTCTTCGTCACTGGGTCATTCCAGCACACAGTGGGCATTGGAGGAGGGATGTCCCAGCCCATGTTCAGCAAGGTGCTGAGGGATGTACTGGCAGCCATGATGCTGTGCCGAAACAGGTACATCCGCTTCCCCAGGGCTCGTGAATTGGCGGCAGTGAAGGGTGCATTCTATGCCCTTGGCAGAATCCCACACGTCGTTGGAGCCATTGACTGCACACATGTCGGCCTTGTTCCACCACAGGCCACTGAGCACCTGTACCGCAACAGGAAGCACACGCACTCCCTGAATGTGCAAGTGGTGTGCCTTGCGGACATGGTGATCACCCACGTGTGTGCAAAGTTCCCAGGCTCGGCCCATGACGCACACATAATGCGCAACAGCATCTTGCCACGACTGATGTCCAATATGCAACAGGATCGTGGCTGTATTGTCGGTGAGTATGTGGAGTGGTGTAGCGTGCTGGTTGTGCGATGCTGTCCCCTGTCCAGTTGGAATAGCAACGGTTCTCTGTGTCCGTCACACCCAGGTGACTCTGCGTACCCGAATGGGGCATGGCTGCTCAGTCCATTGAGGAATCCTCGCACCCCAGCAGACGATCGCTACAATGAGGCACATGGGAGGACCAGACGTGTGGTCGAGCGTACCTTTGGCCTCCTCAAGTCCAGGTTCAGGTGCCTGGACCGCACCGGGGGTGCGCTGGCGTACTCCCCACAGAAGGTGTGCCGGATAGTGGTGGCGTGCTGCATGCTGCACAATCTGGCCATTCGGAAGCAGATCCCCCTCATCGTGGATGACGGAGATCAACCAGGGCCCCAGCCCGCAGACCAGGACAGCTCGAGTGAGGAGGACAGCGGAGAGGAGGAAGCTGGTAATGTGCGGCAGCAGCTCATCGCCCGCTACTTCACTTGACGGTGAGTGTCCATGTACGACGGCTGATGTGGCTGTATCTGTGCAGGTGTGTGTGTGCTGTGTCAGGGTGGCCGTTTGTTCACTGCGTGCTGTGTGTCAACGCTCCATGGCCAGGGTAGTATGCCACTGTTGGTGGCTGTGGCATTGTGCCCTATTGCTCTGTGCGATGTGTGTACATTGCTTGTAGTTGTTGACATGTACTGTGTGATGGGTGTGTGACACACTCATTGAATGTGCTCCTGTTCTGTCTCCCACCCCTAGGTCCCTACAGGCCCTCCGGATTCCATTGCCATGCCACGCATCAGGTGCCTTTCCGCCCAAGGTGGCCGTTGTATTCCGTACAAATAAAACACAGGGCACAAACAGCAGTTAGTGTAAGAGGTGCATTTATTTCAAACTGTGACATGTGATTGTGTGTAAGGTGATGACAAAAGTGGTGCGTGCAGTGACAATGAGCTGTCGGTCATGGCTGCGTGATGCTCAGGGTGTACCCACTGGTTCTATGTCCATAGTCCAACACACACATGCCATCCAGATGGCTGTGTGGAGTGGGATCGTAGTCCAAGTCAATGCAGTGGGTGGTCAAGGAAGGCTGGCTGGCTGCCTCACTTGCGTTTGGAGCGTGCAAAGTCCTCCCGGGAGATCTGTTTCCACTTCGGACGGCCCCTTCCACGTTTGCGAGGGGGTGCCTGCTTGCGACATGCTGGTGGTTGAGGTGTGCTCACTGGCTGTGGACGCAGGGGAACTGGACACTGCTGCTCGACCCTGCGCCCCGGCAGGTGGTGGCGGAGGGGAGCTGCTGTCCCTGGCTGTGACCTCACCGCCACCACCAGCTGGCCCATGAGGTCCACGATTTGGCCCATACGGGCGTCCATGGACCTCAGCACCCCCAGCACCTCACGCGTGTCTGTAGCTGACCTGGCCCATTGTCCTTGGGCCTCTTCATAGGCCCCAAGGACTCTGGCCATTTGAGGCAGGGCATGGCTCCCAGGGAGGCTGGCGTTTCCCTGACCCTGCTCCTCCTACCAGTCCTGCTGCCACCGGCCTGCCCACTAGCCACATTGCTCACCACGGTCCGCGCTGTGGCTCCCAGGGTGGATCCAGTCGGCCGGGCCACCACCTGCGCTGGGGCTGGTGCCAGCGAAGACGTGGTGGTGGTGGCGGCGGTGGTGGTCGGTGCGGCGATGGTGGCGGTTGCGGCAGTGGTAGTGGCCGCAATGACCGTGGGTGTGGCCGCAACGACAGTGGTAGCAGGGGCCTGGAATGTTCAGCAGCCCTGGATGATGGGTTGGTGGGTAGGAGGGGTCCTGGGGAGCGGCTGGGCCCTGCCACACCAGATGGGCCTGCTTGGTGGTCCGTGTCCGAAGAGGAGGACAGATCCTCCACATCCGTGTGTCCTCGTTGGGGGCTTGTAGGCTGGCTGTGCTGGCTGCTGGCTCCATCCCCAGCATCCAGCAGTTCGTCACCTGTGGAGAGAATGAGATTTGTTATTGTGTTGCACCTGGCGAAGTATGTATTTGTCGTCTGACATTAACAGTTCGTGCAATCTCGTACATGGGTTTCCCGGAGGCGTGTGTGTGGCTGTAGCATTTGTAGTTGTGTGTGCTTGGCAATGGGACTGTGTGCTGTGCACATGTGGCATGGGACGGATTGGCCATGCCGATGGGTGTGTTGCTGTGCCCCTACTTATTGTGACTCTGGTGTATGCGGGCTCCTGGCCCATCCTGGGTCTGGTTTGTACTTTGCTTTTGGTGTTCAGATGGGACGCTTAGGAACGCATATGGCAACATGGGGGCCATGCCCCAGATTCGCATTTGGGAGGGAATATGCTTTTGGGGTTCAAATGGAACGCTTAGGAACGCATATGGCAACATGGGGGCCATGCCCCAGATTCGCATTTGGGAGGGGATATGCTTTTGGGGTTCAAATGGAACGCTTAGGAACGCATATGGCAACATGGGGGCCATGCCCCAGATTCGCATTTGGGAGGGAATATGCTTTTGGGGTTCAAATGGAACACTTAGGAACGCATATGGCAACATGGGGGCCATGCCCCAGATTCGCATTTGGGAGGGGATATGCTTTTGGGGTTCAAATGGAACGCTTAGGAACGCATATGGCAACATGGGGGCCATGCCCCAGATTCGCATTTGGGAGGGGATATGCTTTTGGGGTTCAAATGGAACGCTTAGGAACGCATATGGCAACATGGGGGCCATGCCCCAGATTCGCATTTGGGAGGGGATATGCTTTTGGGGTACATGCTGTGAGCCATGGGTGCCGAACGTGACATGTGTTGTGGCAGCATGACAGTGCATGGTTTGAGGTGTGTGCATGCTTGACATGGCCTGCATATTTGCTGTCTGTTGTGATTACTGGACATGGCATTGGACGCATCGTTATGAGTGAGTGATGGTTGTGTGCCAGCCAACGTATTGCAGTTGTCCCATCTCCTTGGTGTGCGTGCTGCCCTGTGCCATGTGCATCACTGCAGTGCTCGGGGGGTGTGGCCCATGTTGTGTGTTGTTGCTCACAGTGTGTCGTGCGCTTCATTGACTTCTGGCACATGGTTGGTCATGGGCATGTATCTTAGCGTGACTGCTGTATGTGTGGCAGCTGTGCGGATGACATGCCTTTCATGAGACTGGGGCTGACGGATGGGATGGATGGTATGTTGTATGTGCATGGTGTGTCTGTGTGTTTGATGGGTTCAGTGGTGTTCGTGTGCATTTATGTTGTTCCGCTCTGTTGCGTCTAGTGTTGTTTGTCTTACATAGGCGTAGTTGTGGGGTGTGTGGTTGACAGGCAGTAGGGGCTACATGGACAGGACTTCAATGGTGTTTCGGTTGTGTGTGATGAGTTGCACAGTGGCTGCCGTGTGGTACTATATTCAGTGTGGCTTGTGCATGCAGACGTGGCTCCTTGGGTGTTGCTATGTCTGTGATGGGTCATGTGGGGTGTGAGTCTGTTGTTCATGTCCGTGTGCACATTGTTCACTTGTTCGTGACGGTGGGCGGTGCTGCGTGTTCGTCTGCTACGTGACATGTCCCATGTGTTGGTCGTGTTCCGGTCCTCATGCCTCCAGTAATCCAGCCCTGTCCAGTTTCCCACCTGCAAGTTGTTCGTGCGTGCACTGTACTGGATGCCACATGGCTCTAAGCGGGGGTGCTCCATGTTGCAGGTCTGTGGGGGTGGGGGGGTGTTGTGGGTCGTGGGGGTGGCTGGACACCCACTGACACCGATTGCTGTGGACCGTGATGTCTGCCTTTCGGCTGTCGTTGTGCACTGCGGTGGCTGACACGTGGCTGTGGGGTGTGGGGGATGCTCCTCCTTGCTGTGCTGTGGGACTAGGGGCCTGGTGTGTGTTGTACTTGGGCTGTCCACCGTCCCACCCACTGCACTTTGTGTTCCTGCCACTTACCTGTTACTTGTCGGTTAGTGCAGCTGTGGCGGACACATGGGTGTGGTGGGTGCTCGTTGTGGCGCTTCTGGCATATTTGGGGACCTGTTGGTGGTTATGTGGCTGGCTGAGTGTACACATGTCCCCACGTATCTTACAGTTGTTCGGTTTGGGCTGTGTGTGGTGGTGTCTGTTGCATGTGTGTGTGATGTGTTGTGTATTGTGTGCTGGACATGGGGGTGTTTGTCCCTGGGAGCTGTGGCATGGTGGTAGTGCATGTGAGTACATAGCGGTGTGCTGGTATACATTAGTTTGTACTTACCAGCCTCCACTCCCCCTGCTAATCCGGCGAGGATCTCCGGATGTATTATGACTCGCACCTTCTCCTCCCACGCTTTGAAGGTCTTGAAGAGCGCGGGATTCCCTCCGCCAGTGACGGCAGCCAGCTCTCTGTTTTTGCCCTCCTTCTTCTTGACCAGGCTCTTGACGTCATTCCAACGTTTGTTTATTTCTCCTCTGTTCCTGGGCAGGGTCCCGACTGCATTGACCTGGTCTACGATCCGGTTCCACATTCTGTTTCTGGTGGCTAGTGGTGTGTGCTGGACCATGTTCCCATAGATTTGTGGGTGCACCTTGATGATCTCGTCGACCATGACCATCAGCTCAATGGGCGTGAACTTGGGCATTCTTTGTGGTGCCATGGTGTTTGTGGTGCTGGTGCGGTGTGTGTTGTGTAATGTGCAGGGGGTTTGTGGTGCAGGTGTTTGGTGGTGGTGGTGGTTGTGATGTGTGCGTTTCTGTGGTGTGCTGCTGTCCTTGCTGTGTCACTGTGTCCTCTCCTCTCCTCTCTGGTTTGCAATGTTGCAAGGGGTTGTGGTCTGTGGGAGTGCTGCTTTTGTACTTACCTATGTGGGTGTGTCCTCATGGTCTGTTGTTTTCAGGTGTGTTGTGTCTGGGGTTCTGGCCTTTGTAGTTTTTGTTTGTTCGGGGGGGTGTTTCCGGGATGTGTACTGTGCTTGTGTATTTGTGCGTGCCTTGCTGTGTGGACTTGTTGGCCATGTTGTGTGCTATTGGTTTTGTGAGCGGATGGTTTCTGTGCAGGGACGTGGGCGCCATGGCTTCTGCAGTGTCGATTCTCATCGGCGTTGTTTGCGCTGGCGGGCGGTATATTTGTAGTTTTCCCGCGCTCATGGCGGTGCGATCGTAATTTCACGTGCGGTGTGTCGGCCGTGAGGGCGGGCGGTTTTGTGTTGTCGTGCGTGTTTCCGTCCGTGGCGGGCGGTTTGACTCCGACTCGGACGATGGCGGGCGGTATTTTGTGTGATTTTTCCGCCGATGGCGGTTTTCGGTTTGTGTAATCGTAATGGCGTGGTCGGTGTTCAGACGGTGTGTGCGGGCGGATTTTTGCCGCTTCCATGCCTGGCGGATTTTTTTATGCCGGGTATCGTAATGGGCCCCTATATTACTAACTTCGATATTAACAAAAACGATATTACTTACCTTCAGGTCGATATTCTGGTCGTCGATATTCTTGATTTCGATATTCTGTCCCTACGATATTTGGAACTCGATATTACTGTAGGTCGATATTCTAAACTCGATATTTAGACTGTGCACCGTGTGGTAGGTGGCTGCGCCCTGCCTGTGCCCTGTGAGCAATGCTCCCGCAGGCTTGGGGGCTCCCAGCGGAGCTAAGGCGCAGCTGGCAGTCTCACCGTGCTACAATGTATCTTTATGTGATTATTCTGCAGCACCACGCGGCTCTGATTCAGACAACCTGACATAGGCTGGGCCCAGTCAGGTTGTTTGATACAATTGACCGGTGCGCCGCAGGGGACGTCACGTCCTACTAGAGCGATGCAGGAAGCTTGAGAGGAGGGTCGGCGCCTCTTGGGGCCTCACTGGTATGCGGGTGGCGCGCTGTCTTGTCTCAAAGCTGCTGTCTGTTGCTGAGTGCTCATAGGGCATGGCCACCCGCGCTGTGGAGCATTTGAAGGCTGCCGCCCGATGTGAACTTAATATTGCTGAATCCGACCGAGGGAGACTGCAGTGGACCTCGTGGGAGTCGTCCGTCACACTCAAGGTAAGGTTCATTCAGCGGCCGTCAGGAAGACAGTCAGAACTCACAGCAGGGACAGTCAGCTGTTTGGACTAAGGTGAACGGCATTCTAAAGGGAAAAAAATGAACCGATCCTTTTCTGTTTCTTCTGCTTATCTTGTTTGTGCCTGGAAATTTAGTCCGAAAAAGACAGGCGGGTTGAACACATTTAAAAAGCTGGAGCAAAATAAATCTGCTAAATCCGCATGGAAAGAAGGACTCTTCATTTTTGGCAGAAAAAACTTGCCGCTTATTTGGACTAGCTCTATACGCAGTGTGTGCGGCCCCGCTCGGCCGGCAGCTACCCCTTAGTTTTTTAGCAGCCAGTACCTAGCGCCTAGAGGTGATAAAGTTCACGATGATTGCAGCGGGGGTGGATTCTTGACAAGAAATTATTATGTTAGCGCCGAACAATGCAGCCACAGGGAGCTGTCACAATTTGTACAGCCAGGCGTCGCATGTCGAGAACGGCGCACACAGTTTGTGTCTACTTTCTAGCACGCAGTCATGATCTTAAGCTGCCTGCCCTGTTACAGCTGAAGTTAGTCTGTCTGAGTCACGTGATATAAAGCCCACCAACTCGTGCTGGGATGGTCGGGGTCACTCTGTGACTGACTATGGGGCCCATTACGATGGAGGGCGGAAAAGCAACCCGACCGCCATGGTAGCGGAAACTCACCGCCCGCCGCTACCGCGGGAAAACCGACGGCTAGATTAGGATCCTCGGCGGTAAAAATCCAACTGCGGCGGAAAGGAGACCAGAGAAACCGCCCGACGCATGCGGAGAAGCCCGAAATCCGTCCGCGGCGTTCGGATTCGCTGCGGAAACAGCCCAAATCACCGCAACCACAGCAGAGACACCGCCATGGAAATTATGATATCCCCGACATGACTGCGGCGCAGAGCGCTGTTTACGACCGCCGCGGTCGACAATAGTGAGGAATGAGAGAGCCCGCGGAAGCGCCGTAGCATAGCCACCGCTGCGTACGCTCCGTGAAAAAAATGGCAGTCAGACTAAATACACACAACATGCCCACAAAGTGCATCAAGCAAACAAGTCATGCTCCCAAAAACACCTAATACAGCCCAAAGACACACCCCCATGGTAAACTCAAAAACTACAAATCCCAGGACAACACACACACCACACCTGCAACCAATACCCCATCCTGACACACCCACATAGCCCAGTATAAATCCAGCCCCCTACCAGACCACAATCCTTTGCAAAACTCCAGAACTGAAGGGACATACACCACAGCTGACAGGAGAGGCAAATCTGCACAATACACACACACATCACCACCGCCACCACCACTTCTACACCTGCACCTCTAACCCCTTTGCACATCACACACCATACACATCACCACCACCACCACCACCTCAACACTTGCACCTCAAACACCTTGGCACATCACACACCATGTCACCACAGAAAATGCCCAAATTCACTGACAGTGAGTTGAGGGTCCTGGTAGATGAGATAATAAGGGTAGAACCCCAATTGTTTGGTAACCTGGTACAACAGACACCAGTAGCCACAACAACGCTAATGTGGAGAAGGATAGTAGATAAGGTAAATGCAGTAGGGACCATGCCACGCAATAGAAATGAAATTATGAGGCGCTGGCACGATCTGAAGGCAGTGGTCAAGAAAAAGAGAGCCAAGAACCATGAGCTGGCTCACAGGACAGGCAGTGGCCATCCCGTTCCACTCAAGACATTCACCGAATGGGAGGAGAAGGTGCTTGGCATACTGCATCCAGAGAGTCTCACAGGAATACCCGGGGGAGTGGAGGCTGGTAAGTACAAACAAATGCCTAACATCACACTGATATGTACTGTCTTGCACCACTACTAAGCTATACCTCCCAGGTACAAATGCAGTCATGTGCACCACACTCTCACCAACACATCTCCCACACATTAATCCAACAGTCCCTCAGGTTCACCTCAAAGGTAGCTACAAACATCACCATGGGTACATGTTTACATGCTGCCAGCACTACAACTCCCACCAGGCCCCCTTGTCCTACAGATGCGCAAGATGGAGCCCTGACCCCCCCACCCCATGTGGCAGCCATTGCATTGCTCACCTTAACCTAACAGGTAGGTAGCCATCCTCACAGGGAGGTGTGTGTGTGGTTTGGAAGTCTGCACTACAACTCCCACCAGGCCCCCTTGTCCTACAGATGCGCAAGATGGAGCCCTGACCCCCCAGCCCCCCATGTGGCAGCCATTGCATTGTTCACCTTAACCTAACAGGTAGGTAGCCATCCTCACAGGGAGGTGTGTGTGTGGTTTGGAAGTCTGCACTACAACTCCCACCAGGCCCCCTTGTCCTACAGATGCGCAAGATGGAGCACTCCCCAAACCACAACCATATGGCAGATATTGAATATGACTCATCAAACTTACTGGTAGGTAACCATTTCAACTGGGAGTGGTGTGTGCAATTGGTGACACTGCAGTACAACCCACAACAGGCCCACTTCTTCAACAGATCAGCATGATGGAGCACTTGTCCCACTCATAGGCATGTGACGTTTGTTCCCCCGCACATCACACCATACCACTTTGTCCACAGTCACCTACACAAATTATGCTAAACAGTCGTATTGTACTCAGCATGCACAAGTCTCACTGCAAAAATTTCCCACATTGTGTATACTGTGCCAGGCATCACACACTGCAACACTAACACCCATCATGCTTCCCTGCAGCAGTGTCTGGCAGGTTGGCTGTCAATGTGCTAATCACCCATGTCATACCACAGTGTTGCAATGTAAACAGTGGAAGTGCAGATTACCAAAAAACTCCACTGGACCTGGGACTCACACTGCTAAACTATGCACATCCCAACTGTCTTGCAACAGACCCAGCAGCCACAGTGCTGCACTGAATTGCATAACAAGAGTACTTTGTCTGACTAAAAGGCACAAATGTGTCTGCTTGGGACCAGCAATGTGTGTATGCATTGACAATGTTCACATCTCACACTGTCTGTCTGAACAGTGCTGGTATAGTCTGGCCCCAAAAGCACACATTGTCTGCACATGGATGACTGTATCTTACACACACACCACTGTTGATGACAACATGTAAGTGTATGGATGCCCCGGAACAACTGCATCAGCAGTACTTTGCTCATGTCCTCAGGTCCACAAATACCATGTAATTATGATAGTGTGGAAATGTTTGCTGGGTGAGATGTTCAACCTGCTGTATGTCACCACAGTGATAGGAGCCTATACCACATGCCCCATTGTGCCTTCAAATGTTGGGGGAGTGGACCCCACACCCAGATACTTGGGACAACAGTGATGGGGTGGATATACCCCATGCCCTATTTTGCCTGCAAATGTTGGGGGAGTGAACCCCACACCCAGATAGTTGGGACAACAATGATGGTGGGGCCACACCCCATGCCCTAATGTGATGTGAAAAGTTTGGGTACTGAAACCCACACACACCTTCTGCTCACCACAGGCACGTTCCTCCCAAGAATGACTCTTAAGTCACATAGCCATGTCATTGCTCACCTTCACCTCAACCGGTAGGTAGCCATCTTCACACGGAGATGGTGTTGTGGGGTTGGCAAATTGTCCCACAAATCCCACTATGCATGCTGTCCCACCCCTGAGTAGGATGGGCCACTCCACCCCCAATCAGAATCATGTGGCAGGCATTGTATGCCACCCACTCAACTAACAGGTAGCTAACCGCATCTCACAGGTCGGGTGTGTGGGGGTGGGAAGCTTGCACAACAACTCACACAAGCCCACATGAGCTCCAGCCCCCAAGACTGATAACACCCTCGCACTAAGATGCATGTGTCAGTCAGTGCAATGTCCACTTCCAAATCACTGGTAGGTAGACATATCATGCTGACTTGTCCCACACTGGATCAAGATGGAAGCCTTCCTCACACACACACACAGAGAGGTCTTACAAATACAAGCCAAAAACAGCAAACAGAACATATCAGCAGCCACTACATGCAGCCAGATATGCCTCACGACGAGCATGGTGGCATAGGACACCAGGCCTCACATTGCACAACTGCACACCCAGATAGCATTGGCCACTATAGTGTGCACACACCTAAGCAAATGAAACAATGACAGCAACCAAAGTGTGACATTCAGATCCACATGTAGATGTAACTCAGTGCACAACCCTGCACACCACTGCATGCCATCTGAGAATGGCAGGGGTCCAGACCAGCAAGGACCAAATGAAAGCAAAGAAAGCATGGCTGGAAGTGCAAATACAGATATGTACACCACATGCCAAAGGTATGGCTGCAATTACAATGTTCCCCCAATGTGCAGAGAAAACGGCTGCAAGGGCACAACAAGTGACATACATGCGTAACTGGATCACATATGATTAAACACTCACTAGATGCCAACATGAACCTGTCAATGTAAAAAATGTAAATTGTGCATGTCATGTCTTGCCAACTCCCAATATGGACGAGTAATGCATGTACCTCAACAGCTTGTAATGCATCACTGGATGTCGGTAACTGCAAATTAGATCAGTGAACAACTGCTGGATGTACAAACAGTTGATGTAACAGTGCGAACAGAAGCTTTGCTGGTTGCAACACAATGACCATTTCTCATCTGACCCACAGGTGACCAAGAACTCACTGCAGAGGACAACACCACCAACCTGCAGAGCCAGTACCCCACCCTGGAACAGAGACTACTGGATGAAGACTCCCTGGATTCCTTGGATGAGGAGCCCCAAGCCAGCACATCTGTTGTGGAAGGCCGCAACCAGGCCCAGGCACCCATTGTCCCCACAACTACATCTGCTGCAACCCATGACCTTCCCCAGACAGCTGTTGTCACGGCCTGTGTGGCAACCACTACCACCACCACCACCCCCACCACAGCTGCCCGCAACACCCTCCCTGCCCCAGGTGATGAGCACGCTACAACATCTACTGAGGAGGCCAGGGAGAGGATGCAGCGGAGCAATGTGGGGAGCCAACAGGCCCGTGGCAGCAGTGTAGGTGGGAGGGGCAGGGTCATGCAGAGGGGAACTGAGCCTGGGACGGAAGCCCTGTCCCACATCAACAGAGTCCTTGGGGCATACGAACAGGCCCAGGGACGAATGGGCCGGTCCGAGGAAGATTCTCGGGAGCTCCTCCTGCTGATGAGGTCCATGGACACCCGCATGGGACAAATTGTGGACCTCTTTGGGCAGCTAGTGGCCATTCTGAGGGACAGGCCAGCGCAACATTCAACATCTCCGCCTCCCCATGATGGGCAGCAGGATGACAGTTTGTCATCCTCCCCTGCGTCCACAGAGGGGGGTGAGTCCTCAGACACCACTGCCCCTGCAGCACAGGCCCCTCCAGTCAAGCGCAAAAGGGGCCGTCCAAGGAAAGGCCAGGAGGCATCACGTGCCAAAGCACCTGCCAAAGGCAAGTCCCGGAGCCAGCCATGATGGCAGACCACTGCACCACTGCATTTACCTTTGGACTATCCTTCCCCACACTGCCATGTGAATGGCATCTGTCTGTTGGACTGGGTCTCCACATCACTGTGGTGACTACTCAATTATCTCATCTACCATGTCCGTCAACTCATTTCTTCAAATTTCCCACCCCCTGTACATTTTCTCGACCCTCACATGTCACAATTGTAAATAAATACACCTTACACACATGTTGTTGTGTCTGCTCCGTTTTTAATACAGGATGTGCAACCTTCACCGTGATGTAAATGTCCCAGGGAAATGGAATGTAGGTAGGCAAGGAGAGGCTGAAGGGACCTAGGAAAAACATTAGAACAAGAGTCACTTGTTTTGGTGTGGCATCACACACATCACACAACACTTGTCAACAAGGTACTCCAATCTTCACACATTACACAGAGCAACAGTCACCATGGAGACATCCTGTATCTGTGTCAAACTACCCTATCCCCCAAACATTGCCAACCAGCAATGAGTGAACACAAGGCTGCAGTCACCAAGCTCACATACACCCTCACAGCAACTGCAACACCATCAGACCATGTGTCCCTCCTACATCGTCACTCACCTTCAAGTGAAGTAGCGGTTGATGAGCTGTTGACGCATGTCGACACCTTCCTCCTCGTCACTGGACCCGGGTTGGTTTGCAGGCGGGGCCCTTGGCTGCTCATCATCATCCAGGATCAGGGGTATTGCCTTGCGTATGGCCAGGTTGTGGAGCATGCAGCATGCCACGACTATCTGACACACCTTCCTTGGCAAGTACATCAGGGCACCTCCGGTACGGTCCAGGCAGCGAAATCGTGACTTTAGGAGACCAAATGTACGCTCTATTACACGCCGTGTCCTCCCATGGGCATCATTATATCGCACATCAGCTGCTGTCACAGGATTCCGCAGTGGGCTCAGCAACCACGGACGGTTAGGATATGCAGAGTCACCTGGGTGTGAGAAACACAGATTAACCTTGATGTTCCACAATGCCACAGGACAGCATGTCACACACACACCACGCTACTCCACTATGCATACTCACCCACAAGCCATGCACGCTCAGGAAGCAGATTGGCCATCAGCTGCGGGACGATGCTGCTGCGCATGATGTGCGAATCATGGGCTGACCCGGGATACCTGGCACACACGTGGGAGATGATCATGTCCGCACGGCACACCACTTGAACATTTACTGAGTGGTAATGCTTCCGATTTCTGTAAACTTGCTCACGTGCCTGTGGTGGCACAAGCCCAACATGTGTGCAATCAATGGCACCAACAACATGGGGGATGTGTCCAAGGGCATAAAAATCTCCCTTCACACCCACCAACTCTGGCCCCCTGGGGAATTGAATGTATCTGTCCTTGTAGTTCATCATAGCTGACAGTACATCCCTCAGCACCATGCTGAACATCGGATGTGACATCCCACCTGCGCTTGCTACCGTGTGCTGGAATGAGCCTGTCGCAAAGAAATGCAGGCACGCCATCACCTTTGAAGTCGCAGTGAAAGCTTTTGGATATGTGCGACGTGGCTGCAGGTGGGGCTCCAACATGGCACATAGGTTTTGTAGGTAAACTCTATCCAGCCTGAATTTGCGGATGATCTCTTCATTCTCCATGTCAGTCAGCACTGTGAATGGACGATGGATATTGGGCCTCCTCCTAGGTCAGATGAAAGTGCACATATGTCAATGAGACACACCATGAGATGTACAGGACATTTCACATTTCTACAGACACATTGCCAAATGTTATAGACTGCACCATCAACCAACAGAGCACTGCACAAGTCGGTACACATCAGGCACACTACTCGTACACTTGTCCCCTTACCCGCAGCAATGATCTGTGCACACCTCCTGCTCATTGGCATGCACAGTGGGATATGGCACCACATGTGTGCACACACCTGTGAGTATTACCCCCAGCATATGTGTCAAACTACAATACTACCCTAGCACACCATGCTGCTGTCCATTATACACCTCCCAACACAGGTTGCACATGGCACACATCAAGTACACACTGACCACAGGCTGAGCGTGGTGAACATGTGTGTGCATGTGCAGTAGACAATGTGACAGTCAATGATGCCCCTAGTTCACACAATGAGACAGCATTGTGCGTTACATTGCACCTACACACATTGACCATTAGCTACATATGCTACGCAACACAAAAACTGTAGTCTACATGCCCTTACACATCACATGTGACATGTGCGTGTGTATGTGTCAATGCTATTTATCACATACACATATATGACATGTGTAGGTGACATGGAGTTAAATGTCCCATTCGTAATGTTGCCTCATGAGGGTCCTTCAATGTTGGAGACACTGGGCACTGTTCATGTTGGGCTATGGATAGAGATGGATGACTCCATATGTGCAGCAAACCTGCTCCGCAAGTCCACGGACGGTCACTACAGGCACTGTATGGCACCCATATGGCGGTGCCTACCGCCTGGCCCCTGCGGACTGTCCCCGCCAATACCCCAGACACGATCGCGGTAGTCTCAGCCATGTCTACATGTGTATATGGCGGTTGGCATGCAACGCTACCCAGCTCACGGTCACTACGGGCACTGTATGGCACCCATATGGTGGTGCCTACCGCCTGGCCCCTACGGACTGTCCCCGCCAATACCCCAGACACGATCGCGGTAGTCTCAGCCATATCTACATGTGTATATGGCGGTTGGCATGCACCGCTACCCAGCTCACGGTCACTTCAGGCACTGTATGGCACCCATATGGCGGTGCCTACCGCCTGGCCCCTGCGGACTGTCCCCGCCAATACCCCAGACACGATCGCGGTAGTCTCAGCCATATCTACATGTGTATATGGCGGTTGGCATGCACCGCTACCCAGCTCACGGTCACTACAGGCACTATATGGCACCCATATGGCGGTGCCTACCGCCTGGCCCCTGCGGACTGTCCCCGCCAATACCCCAGACACGATCGCGGTAGTCTCAGCCATATCTACATGTGTATATGGCGGTTGGCATGCACCGCTACCCAGCTCACGGTCACTTTAGGCACTGTATGGCACCCATATGGCGGTGCCTACCGCCTGGCCCCTGCGGACTGTCCCCGCCAATACCCCAGACATGATCGCGGTAGTCTCAGCCATATCTACATGTGTATATGGCGGTTGGCATGCACCGTTACCCAGTTCACGGTCACTACAGGCACTGTATGGCACCCATATGGCGGTGCCTACCGCCTGGCCCCTGCGGACTGTCCCCGCCAATACCCCAGACACGATCGCGGTAGTCTCAGCCATATCGACATGTGTATATGGTGGTTGGCATGCACCGCTACCCAGCTCACGGTCACTTCAGGCACTGTATGGCACCCATATGGCGGTGCCTACCGCCTGGCCCCTGCCGACTGTCCCCGCCAATACCCCAGACACGATCGCGGTAGTCTCAGCCATATCTACATGTGTATATGGCAGTTGGCATGCACCGCTACCCAGCTCACGGTCACTACAGGCACTGTATGGCACCCATATGGCGGGGCCTACCGCCTGGCCCCTGCGGACTGTCCCCGCCAATACCCCAGACACGATCGCGGTAGTCTCAGCCATATCTACATGTGTATATGGCGGTTGGCATGCACCGCTACCCAGCTCACTGTCACTACAGGCACTATATGGCACCCATATGGTGGTGCCTACCGCCTGGCCCCTGCGGACTGTCCCCGCCAATACCCCAGACACGATCGCGGTAGTCTCAGCCATATCTACATGTGTATATGGCCGTTGGCATGCACTGCTATCCAGCTCACGGTCACTACAGGCACTGTATGGCACCCATATGGCGGGGCCTACCACCTGGCCCCTGCGGACTGTCCGCGCCAATACCCCAGACACGATCGCGGTAGTCTCAGCATATCTACATGTGTATATGGCGGTTGGCATGCACCGCTACCCAGCTCACTGTCACTACAGGCACTGTATGGCACCCATATGGCGGTGCCTACCGCCTGGCCCCTGCGGACTGTCCCCGCCTATACCCCAGACACGATCGCGGTAGTCTCAGCCATATCTACATGTGTATATGGCGGTTGGCATGCACCGCTACCCAGCTCACGGTCACTACAGGCACTGTATGGCACCCATATGGCGGGGCCTACCGCCTGGCCCCTGCGGACTGTCCCCGCCAATACCCCAGACACGATTGCGGTGGTCTCAGCCATATCTACATGTGTATATGGCGGTTGGCATGCACCGCTACCCAGCTCACGGTCACTACAGGCACTGTATGGCACCCATATGGCGGGGCCTACCGCCTGGCCCCTGCGGACTGTCCCCGCCAATACCCCAGACACGATCGCGGTAGTCTCAGCCATATCTACATGTGTATATGGCGGTTGGCATGCACCGCTACCCAGCTCACTGTCACTACAGGCACTATATGGCACCCATATGGAGGTGCCTACCGCCTGGCCCCTGCGGACTGTCCCCGCCAATACCCCAGACACGATCGCGGTAGTCTCAGCCATATCTACATGTGTATATGGCCGTTGGCATGCACTGCTATCCAGCTCACGGTCACTACAGGCACTGTATGGCACCCATATGGCGGGGCCTACCACCTGGCCCCTGCGGACTGTCCGCGCCAATAGCCCAGACACGATCGCGGTAGTCTCAGCATATCTACATGTGTATATGGCGGTTGGCATGCACCGCTACCCAGCTCACTGTCACTACAGGCACTGTATGGCACCCATATGGCGGTGCCTACCGCCTGGCCCCTGCGGACTGTCCCCGCCTATACCCCAGACACGATCGCGGTAGTCTCAGCCATATCTACATGTGTATATGGCGGTTGGCATGCACCGCTACCCAGCTCACGGTCACTACAGGCACTGTATGGCACCCATATGGCGGGGCCTACCGCCTGGCCCCTGCGGACTGTCCCCGCCAATACCCCAGACATGATTGCGGTGGTCTCAGCCATATCTACATGTGTATATGGCGGTTGGCATGCACCGCTACCCAGCTCACGGTCACTACAGGCACTGTATGGCACCCATATGGCGGGGCCTACCACCTGGCCCCTGCGGACTGTCACCGCCGTGGACCATGCCCTGGCAGCCAATGGGAAGCACCCTCGCGGTAGCCTGATGCAATTTTGAAAATTGCGGTAGGCGTGTTCCGCAACAGCGTAGCCGGTCATTGGAAGCATTCAAAAGATGCACCACCGCGGTAGCGCGCGCCTGGCCCCTGCGGTGTGTTACCGCCATGATCCATGCCCTTGCAGCCAATGGGACGCACACTAGTGGTTGCTTCAAATGGCTTGGAAAATCGCGGTAGGCGTGCACCGCCACCGCGGAGGCGGACATTGGATGATTTTAAAAATAGCAGACCTGGTACACCAATTGCAGCGGCGTGGGACCACTGACACAGCCCCAGGGGCCTATATATGTGTGGGAGGGTGCCCCACATTTCCACTGCTACCAGGGACTGCTGCCTGCCACCCTCCATCTGCTGCTGCTGCCTCCAGGGACTGCTGCCTGCCACCCTCCACCTGCTGCTACTGCTTCCAGGGACTGCTGCCTGCCACTCTCCACCTGCTGCTGCTGCCTCCAGGGACTGCTGCCTGCCACCCTCCACCTGCTGCTGCTGCCTCCAGGGACTGCTGCCTGCCACCCTCCACCTGCTGCTACTGCCTCCAGGGACTGCTGCCTGCCACCCTCCACCTGCTGCTGCTGCCTCCAGGGACTGCTGCTGCCGCCCCTGAACTCCACCTGCTGCTGCTGCCACCTGTCCACGATGATGTCTAGGACACAGAAGATCCGGGCCAGTCCCTTCACCAGCGAGGAGCTGGAGGTCCTGGTGGACGGGGTGCTTGCACAGTACCCAAGGCTCTATGGTGCCCCTAATGTCGTGGTAAATCGACAACAGTGTGAGTGAGAGTGCAGGGGGGGCACACGTGAGGTGGAGGTGCTGCAGTATGTGTCAGTGAGTGTGGGGCTCTGTCATGCACTGCCTAGCATGTTTTCTCCAGGAGGAAGGGCTGTGTAGCCTCTTTCACACGTTTCCCTGCATGCCCATCCAGATTTGAGGGACATGTATTGTCCTGTCAACCATACAGTGAAGCAGCAACTTGGTAATGCAGGAGTCAGGCCAGTGATTGCTTGTGTGAATGGCTGTGTGGGTCCCAAATGTCCCTCTCAGTGTCAGCCCACCTGTCATGCACAGTCGCCGCCCAATCCCACAAGTACACATCACTGCATGTACAGTGTGTTCCATGTGTCTTTTGTTCACACATCTTCATCAAAGAGCCATCTCAGCCATGTTGATTGCACACGACAAGCCTTGTGACAAGGGTGTGTGTATGAGAGTTGATGTGACTGTATGTGAGCTCCATGACACAGTGAGCCATTCACAGGGCTAGGACATTGGGGCTGCGCAGTGTTGGACACAGTGAGTCGACCAACAACCATGTGTTGCTATCTGATCTATGTGTTGCTCTAGCTAACAGCGGGCAGTAGATGTGGGCAGACTACACATTGCTTGATGTGCTGGCATCCTGCATGTGAATGGGATGTAGAGGTACTGTGTCCACCCTCCCACCTTCATGGATTCACGTGTGGTTCTCCAATGCGGTTGTACCATGTGCCATGCATTCTTGGCTCTGTTCCACATATCTGTTGATTTGGGATGAGTGAGTATCGTGCCACTGTATTGAGAAATTTTGGTAGTATACATTGTATAACTGATGCATTACCCCTCTTGTCTCCCATGCCTGCAGCTGAAAGTCCACCAGCGTAAAGCCGTGTGGAGGGCCATTGCCTCCAAGGTGCGTGATCTGGGTGTGTCAAACCGACGACACAGCCACTGTCATAAAAGGTGGGACGACATCTGCCGGCTGAGCAAGAACGTGGCCGAGATGACGCTGGGGCTGATCCCGCGGAGCGGCAGGTTGTCCCGACGCAGCATGACCCCACTAATGGCCCGCATCTTGGCCGTTACACAGCCTGAGTTGGATGCACAATTGAAGGAGCATCAGCAGCAAGCTAGGGGTGAGTATTTGTTGACGGGTGGCTTTGGCAGGGAGTGGCTGCATGTGTCCACAGATTGGACAAACTCTGAGCCATCTGACGTTGGTAGTGTGATGCAGTGGATTGTAAGTGGGGTCTGTGCTGGGTGCATCTGACATGCATTTGTCCCACCTGTACTCACTGATGTGATCTGCGCAATGTGCATTGCCATTGCATTCAAAGTTGGGGCATTCAGGTAGCTTGTGCAGTGGGGTACTGTGTGAATTCATATTGATGTTGATGGCAGTGTGCATAATCTGAGTGTGTTTCAATGAATGCGTGCAATGCCTGACAGCAGATTTCAGCTGCTACAACTTCTGAGGACAATGTGCTACAGTACTTGTGCCCGTGCAAGCAACACGGTAGCTGGCATGCACTAATGACCATTGTGGGCTACTATGTTGTGGTCTGTGTGTGTGTGCTGCCCTACTGCTCCATCCATGTACGTAATTGACACCATGTTGTGGTGTTCATCCTTGCCATCCTCGGCACCCTGTGTGGTCATAGAGATGTTTGTGCCTGTGTCTGAAGTGGGCCACAGGCAGGAAGGTGTGCTGTGTGAGTCACCGGGATCACTTATGGCTGGCTTTGTTCTTTACATGCACTGTTGGGTTGATAATTGAGGAAGCAATGTATATTCAGTCAGGGTGATGTGCAACGCGGATAACATCTTCTTGAATGGTTATTTACTTGCACATGTTACTTCAGTTGGTGCCACTCCACTAACACTACCTCTCTCTCCCATGTAGCATCTCCCGTGTGCGTTGAGGGACAGGGGACGGACACCAGCGGTGAGGCATCCAGTGCAACAGCCGCACCGGAGCAGAGTGACACAGATGTGACCAGCGCCGAGGAGGGGGACAGGAGTCTGCTGGAGGAATCACAACCCGAGACGCAAAGCTCTACGTCATCTGACGCCAGCGGTGACACATCCATGTTGGGAGCCACAGAGAACGTGGACTCTGCCTCCTCTTCCGCCACACAGCGTCCAGTGCCCAGCCTCCCATCTACTTCCACTGGTGCTGCCCGTGTTCGCACAAGTCGAAAGGGAAGAGTGTCCTTCACCCCAGGCACTGCTGCCCCGGCCCATGTCAGCCCTGCAGCCCTCAGTGCTGAGTCAGTAGAGCTATTGCGCCAGCTGTGTGTGGGGCAGACAGCTCTCCTCAATGCCTTCCTAGACCATGATAAAAAGTTGGGCCAGGTGATAGCTTTCATGGAGGGCATACATTCGGATGTGGGTGGGCTACACCGGACTGTGCAGTCATTGTCCTCGACAGTGACGGCAGCCCTGCAACAGGCACATTCTCAGGGAGCAGCTCCTGTCCCTTTGTCCACCCCCCTGCCACTGTGCACCTCTGACGACAGTGACAATGCTCAACAGACCCCAAAGTCCAGATACAGCACACGCAGCACACAGCAGCAGCAACAGCCCAAACGGTCCAGGCCGCAGACACCATCCCCACAGAAAACTAAGACCACCCCAGAGCACAGAGATAAAAGCCCGTCAGGCGACACCAAGGGCCAGAGGAGCAAGAAACAGGCCTCAGGGTCACAGGCCTCAGAGTCATCCCCCGCCAAGGACTCTCCTGTCTCAAGGACCGCTCGCAAATCAAAGAAGGCAGTTTCCCTGCCCACTGAGGAGGTGTTACCTGCAAGGCTTACATTGGATGTGGGCTCTATGGCTGATCCACCCACAACCTCCACTCCCATCCCGAGCCCTGTGAAGCAGGCACAAGGGGGCACTGTAGGGGCTAAACATAGTAGAAAGGGTTTGGAAGGGCAGAGGCAAGCCCCATGGAAGCGCACAGCTGGATCCAGCATGTCCCCAGAGGGGGCCCCAGAGTCAGCACCAGGAGCAGGTTTGGTGGTGGGGTTACCTGTTGTGGCCACACCAGTTCCCATTAGTCCCCAGACAGTGAAGCCTTTCAGGATCCCCAAAAAGTGGAAAGGCACCCCTCCACAATCTCCTGCACACACTGTGTCTCACCACAGCATCAGTCCACCTCCCCGTGCCACCACCCCACCTGGTCCAAGCAGCCCTCCAGCTTACCAAGCCAGAGATGTCTCTTCCACAGATGTTCCTCACACTCCCCGGGGCAGTCCTCCTACTGACCGCGACACACAGTCACCTCCAAGTCCGACAGACAGCCACATGTGAGTGGTAGTCACCCTCACACACCTGTCTGTCCACAGCGGTGTCTGTGATGCCCATTGTTATCCCCATGACTCTGTTGCTGAGCATGGCATGGTATATTCACACACATTCGCTGTGCAGCTTCTGATGTAACTACTCTGCACATTGTACTTGCCTTGTGGTTCACTGCTGTTTGCCCCCTGCCTGTGCAGCTTCTCATGGACTTCATCTGCACATTGGACTGGCTACTGGCCGTGTTGCTCACTGCTGTTTGCCCCCTGCCTGTGCAGCTTCTCATGGACTTCATCTGCACATTGGACTGGCCACTGGCCTTGTTGCACACTGCTGTTTGCCCCCTGCCTGTGCAGCTTCTCATGGACTTCATCTGCACATTGGACTGGCCACTGGCCTTGCTGTTCACTGCTGTTGGCCCCTTGCCTGTGCAGCTTCTCATGTACCTCACCTGCACTTTGGACTGGCCACTGGCCTTGTTGTTCACTGCTGTTTGCCCCTTGCCTGTGCAGCTTCTCATGTACCTCACCTGCACTTTGGACTGGCCACTGGCCTTGCTGTTCACTGCTGTTTGCCCCTTGCCTGTGCAGCTTCTCATGTACCTCACCTGCACTGTGTCCTGGCCACTGGCCTTGTTGTTCACTGATGTTTGCCCCTTGCCTGTGCAACTTCTCATGTACCTCACCTGCACTTTGGACTGGCCACTGGCCTTGCTGTGCACTGCTGTTTGCCCCTGGCCTGTGCAGCTTCTCATGTACCTCACCTGCACTGTGTCCTGGCCACTGTCCTTGCTGTTCACTGCTGTTTGCCCCTTGCCTGTGCAGCTTCTCATGAACCTCACCTGCACTTTGGACTGGCCACTGGCTTTGTTGTTCACTGCTGTTTGCCCCTTGCCTGTGCAGCTTCTCATGTACCTCACCTGCACTTTGGACTGGCCACTGGCCTTGTTGTTCACTGCTGTTTGCCCCTTGCCTGTTCAACTTCTCATGTACCTCACCTGCACTTTGGACTGGCCACTGGCCTTGCTGTTCACTGCTGTTTGCCCCTGGCCTGTGCAGCTTCTCATGTACCTCACCTGCACTGTGTCCTGGCCACTGTCCTTGCTGTTCACTGCTGTTTGCACCTTGCCTGTGCAGCTTCTCATGTACATCACCTGCACTTTGGACTGGCCACTGGCCTTGTTGTTCACTGCTGTTTGCCCCTTGCCTGTGAAGCTTCTCATGTACCTCACCTGCACTGTGTCCTGGCCACTGGCCTTGTTGTTCACTGCTGTTTGCCCCTTGCCTGTGCAGCTTCTGATGTAACTACTCTGCACATTGTACTTGCCTTGTGGTTCACTGCTGTTTGCCCCCTGCCTGTGCAGCTTCTGATGTAACTACTCTGCACATTGTACTTGCCTTGTTGATCACTACTGTTTGCCCCCTGCCTGTGCAGCTTCTGATGTAACTACTCTGCACATTGTACTTGCCTTGTTGATCACTACTGTTTGCCCCCTGCCTGTGCAGCTTCTGATGTAACTACTCTGTACATTGTAGTGGCCACTGGCCCTGCAGTTGCCCACATTTGTTGTCTATCTATGCACAAGTGTGAATAAAAACAGTTGTTCCTGTTGTCAGTTCTGTCAGTGTAATTTCTCAATAAAACTGTTTCTGTGTGTGCATGGTTTACTGTGTCACATGCTCAGTATGGCACTTCAACATTGGCAATGGGTTGTCTCACGTTTCCATGTTTTTGCAGGGGTGACAGGGACTTCCTGACTCTTATACTTGTGGGTGCAGTGAAGGTGGTTTTTGAAGATTTCTTGTTGTCATCATCCTTCTTGGTCCATGTTGTCTATGGTGTAGACATGACATGTTTGGAGGCAATGTCAGCACAGGGTGGGAGTTTATGCACAGGCTTTCATGCAGGTTGGCACGGGTCATGGTGTCTGTGTGAGCTTACTTACTGTGTGCCCAGCAGTGTATGTGTACGGTCCTCTTGTGGTGGTCAGTAATCCTGGTCCCATGCCTTACTTCCAAAGTGTACACTTTGGTGGTGGAGAAGTGTGTGGTGTGAGGGGGGTGACTTTGTGGTGACTGTTGATGTGTGTGCACCTGCATTGTCAACTACACCCATGTGTCACCCTGGAGTGGTGTGCGTGTATGTGTACTTGTTGTGCCCTGCAATTGTGATTTGGTGCACATGGGAGTGTTGTGTGCTGCTGATGTGAGAGGGGGATGTGTGACATATCCTACTTGTGCTTCTCAATCATGGAGTGTGTGAATGGGGCCTGTGTGTTGTGGTGCAGAGATGCTCTTGTCAGGTAATTGCATACCTATGTGTGTCTGTTCAGTATTTGACTTCATGGCCTTCCTCTCATCCCTGTGCATTGACATGGGTGGCCTTGCTGTCTCCCTGAGTTGTTGAATTGGGGTGCTTGTGTTTTGGGTTGACTCACTGTGGCAGCCATGTGTGATTTGATGGGCTGTGGGTGTTCTCAGATGTCTGTTGTCTTGCATGTGATGTACACATGCTTGATAGTTGTGTCCTTGTCCTTCCATTTGTGGGCACATCACTTTAGCTTTCATATATGTTGTCCTCCATTGCTGCTAGCATGTGGTCTGTGTATGTGGCTGTGAGGCAGGGTAGGGTGTGTCTGTGTAAGTTGGTAGGCTGTGTGTGCAGTGAATTATTTGATCATCAATATGTGTGTGTGTGTACATTTTGTGCTGGGGCTCAGTGTTCTTGGCATGTGTGTGGTGTTGTTGTGGTGTGTGTGTGTTGGCTGGGGCCTGGCCTTCTGTGGTATGTGTTCCTGTGCAACAACTCCTGCTGTGGCTATCTCTGCAGTTGTTAGGGATGTGGGGCAGGGTGTGTATTCACTTGTGTTGTTGTTGTGTAGGAGTGGCACATGGCAGGCACATGATATGTCCCTTCAGGGAGAGGGCTAGTGTGTTGTGTTTTGAGTAGTGGTTTTGTGTTGTTTGTTCAGTGGCCATGGCTGGCGCTGGCACTGGCCTCTGCGTTGTGTGCATGTTTTCCTGCACACTGACCGCGGCGGTGACGACACCGGGACATTTGTTCGAGATCGCGGAACATGTGTAGCCAGGATGTTGCGAGGTGTTTTTGTGACAGGTGGGACATGTGTGGATGCAGTGATGGCTGTGTGCCTGTCCCCACAGGGGTGTCTGGTGTGGACATGCACCGTTTTCAAACCCTTGACTTGTGAATTGTGTTGCATGCACAGTTATGTGTGTACATACCTGCGGCGGCGTCCGCGCCGGCAATGACTTGCAGGTGGTGTATCATATACAGCACCGGAAAGGCGTGTAGAGCTGGATCCATCGCGGTGTGGGCCGGGTGTCTATTTTCTTGCTCCTCTGTGGTGTCTCTGCCGTCTTTGACTATACGGTTGCTCCGCCGCAGTGTGCTGCCCTTTTTCCGGCATCGTGATTTGTTCGGCGGACGGGACGTCATTCCGCACGGCGGTGAGTGCTCATTGGCTCACGCCGCCGCGGTGGCGGGCGCACTTTGATGGCGGTCGGTGTCACACCGCAGCGGACGAGAAATGGGCTCTGTCTAGACATGCTAATATGGCGGGCGTGAGGACCGCTGCCGGTGCGCGGTAAATGGCGTTTTCTCCCACCGCCAGCATCGCGGAGGTGCATCCGCCAGTCATCGTAATGGACCCCTATGTGTGGTGCCACTGCCCGTCCAATTTCTTTCAGTTCCAGCAGTGTCACCAAAGTCAGCAGAGCCTCTGTGATAGCCGGTGGGTCATGGTGTGATGTGTGCCGATGCCTGCGCGGTTGGGCAGGTAGCGGCGCGCCATACGGGGGCGGCCCGCTCGGGGTTAATGATTTTATTAGTGTTTGAGTGGAGTTCATTTGTGATATTTACAGTTTTGTTAACGAGACGCTGTACTTGTTTGTGTTTTGTCTTATTTATTCAGCCTATACCTATTTCCCTCATTTTCATTGTTTGATTTTGCGCGCGAGAAAGTGTCACTCATACACATTAAATGTCACTCATAATTAAACTATAATTATGAAAATGTCACACATAGCAATCTGAAACCTTGGCAGCTATGGACTATGCATGTATTGAGTAATGAGTGACCAGCATAACTAAATGAACTCCTGCACACGTACTGAGTAACCTTGTGAAATGCAGTTTTATGGAGGTATTCTTTGCCTCAGGAGATGGTTTTATTGGAACTACCTCAAGGTAATTTGTGAGTCATTATAATGCCAACCACAATAGTTTTTGGGCATCATGAAGGATGTTGGAGTGGACACAGGAGTTATTTTGGTTTCTTGAAGTGATTGCATGTGTGGAATGCCATAGAACATGAATTTGTTTGTGCAACTATGTGGTGTTCATGGACTGCTACCTGAAGGAAGGTGTGTGGTACTCAGTGTGGGACTGTGCAGTGTACGTGGAATGCCCCATGACAGGGATGAGTGCTACATGTACAGTCCTGCAAAGGGCAGAGTCAGTGGTATGAGTGGTAAATGCTGAAGTGCAGACTTCATGTTGTGCTCCATTACAGGGTGAGAGCAATTGTGGCTTAGCACAGGGTCAGTGCAGTGATGTGTGTTGAGTGAAACTCTGGATGACAGGGGGAGTGCAGAATGTGTGCAGTGTATAGGCTGTCACCAGGTGTGTGAGAGTTGGATTGTGCGGAACGCCCTTTGACAGGGTGAGTGCAAAAGAGTAGAATGTGAGTGTGAATGCAACAAGGGGACTGCAAAGACATTTTGCTTGGAATGCCTAGTATAAGGATGAGTGCAGCGTATAGGCTCTCACCAGGTGTATGAGAGTTGGATTGCATGAAACGCCCTGTGACAGGGGTGAGTGCAGGGATACAAAGCACAGAGTGGCCTGAGAAAGGGTCAGTGCAAACACGTTGAATGCATGGACTGCCCCAGGACAGGGCGAGTGCAAAGGTATATTCAGGGCCATTGGAATTATGCAGCAAGAGAGCACCAAATTATGCAGCAGGGTTGAGTAAATTAGGCGGCAAGAAAAGGCAAATTATGGAGCCTAATGTGGCAGATTTTTTAATAGTATCACCTCATTATTTCATCATTTTTAGGTCGAGCCTCGAGTAGCGCGCAAGCGCTGCTAGGCGAAGACTTTAAGTAAGGGAGTTTCAGAAGTCCAAACGCTTGTGCGTCGTAGCTGGCCTTTTTCGGATGGTTACGCGCGGCAGACATGTGTTTCCAATTATCGTGCCCAGACGCGTGCGCGATAATTGGAAAACATGCCGGCAAAGGCCATGACGCACGAGCGTCTGGTCAGCTGAGCAGGCTGCCACGCTCGCTCGCCCTCGCCCCGCTCCTCTCGTCCCCGCTCCTCTCTTGTTCTATGTCCATGTGCCTACGTTACACTGCTGAATAACATCTGTTTGTCATTTCTATTTCCGTGTGTGTGTGTGTGTGTGTGTGCGCGCGCGTGTGGAGCAGGCTGCCGCGCTCGCTCGCCTCGCCCCCGCTCCTCTCGTCCCCGCTCCTCTCTTGTTCTGACTTGGAACTTCAAACCTCCACTTCGTGTGCATGAACCCACTAGGCAATTCTCGGTGTGAAATAAAGTACTTTCAAGCACATTTACATTAAAACAATGAGCGATGCTGAGCACGCTCCTACCGTGCGGGTCACTCGGGCTCCAGGGCTTTCTTCCATCCCCAGGTCACGGCTCTTAGCCAGGGTGCGGCGTGTGCACGTGGACGCCCTGTGAACGTGCACGCATGTCAGCACTGCAGGTGACGTAAGGGGGGGCACTGCATTACAGACAGAGGTGCGGACTATGTCACAACTGTGTGCTCGTCTGGACGGGCCAAACAGTACGCATGGCCTTCAATCTAGGCGCTGCGTTGCTGCATTTTATAGACTGCAGGGCCTCGGTATAGCGCTCCGGTGCCCACATCTGGCTTCTGAGGGCTGTGTGCATGAGACAGAAATATAAAAGCAGAGCTGTGCCTTCCAGAGGTGAAGGCCGTGGGCCGCTGGGTCTTACGTAGAGCCGGTTTTACCCCTACGTGGCAGGTTGTACCCGCAGGGGCATTTCGCGCATAGCTCACTGCGCAGCTTCCGGACGAAGCTTTGGATCCGCGACTCTCCCGATGAAGCGCCAAGCATATTTATTCACTGATCAGGCGCTAAAAGGAGAAGCTTAGGGCCCGACACAAGGCAGCAGGCTCCCAGAATACTTTCAGCACGTCTAGACGCCTCAATTTGTATTTTGTTTTGGATTTTCATCGTTTACACGTGTTTTGTGGTCGATGTTATTTTCTGGTGCTGTTTCTCTTTCGTTCTCGCATCTAGAAACCGTTTTAATTGCATTGTTTGTCCTCGATAAGCATCAAACCAGGCAATATTCACAATAGTCATAATTCCCGTTATTAACAATTCATTCACTAATTGGGCGATCGGCGCTGTCTCGAATGCACCAGTATGTTTTGCTTTCTCTGATGATCTATTTTTAATTCTTCCCTCACGGTGCAGCTCTTCGCTCTCGCCCTTGTATTTGCCGTTCCCTCCACTCTCCCCTCACTTCTCTCATTCTTTTTCTTCTCCAAGCTGTTTCTTCTCTTGTGCCTTGTGCCCTCCTTTCCTTCTCTCCCGCTTCATCACCCAGCTCTTTCTACCAACACTTCCTCCCATTTACTTTCATCCACCCCAGCATCACTCAGCACCAACACAGCACCACCACAGCATCACTCAGCAACACCACAGCATCACTCAGCAAGACCACAGCATCACTCAGCACCACCACAGCACCACTACGCACCACCACAGCATCACTCAGCATCTCCACAGCATCACTCAGCACCACCCCAGCATCACTCAGCACCACCACAACACCACTCAGCAACACCACAGCATCACTCAGCACCACCACAGCACCACCCCATCATCACTGAGCACCAGCACAGCACCACTACAGCACCACAACAGCATCACTCTGCACCACCACAGCACCACTCAGCACCACCACAGCATCACTCAGCACCACCACACCACCACTTAGCACCACCACAGCACCACCCCAGCATCACTCAGCACCAGCACAGAATCCACCACAGCATCACTCAGCACCAGCACAGCACCACCGCAGCACCACTCAGCACCACCACAGCATCACTCAGCACCACCACACCACCACTCAGCTCCACCACACCACCACTCAGCTCCACCACAGCACCACCACAGCATCACTCAGCACTACCACAGCACCACCACAGCATCACTCAGCACCACCACAGCAGCACTAAGCACAACAACAGCAACACCAAGCACCACCACACCACTCAGCACCACCACAGCATCACTCAGCACCACCCCAGCACCACCCCAACATCACTCAGCACCACCACAGCACCACCACAGCATCACTCAGCACCACTACAGCACCACAACAGCATCACTCTGCACCACCACAGCACCACTCAGCACCACCACAGCATCACTCAGCACCACCACACCACCACTTAGCACCACCACAGCACCACCCCAGCATCACTCAGCACCAGCACAGTACCACCACAGCATCACTCAGCACCAGCACAGCACCACCGCAGCACCACTCAGCACCACCACAGCATCACTCAGCACCACCACACCACCACTCAGCTCCACCACACCACCACTCAGCTTCACCACAGCACCACCACAGCATTACTCAGCACTACCACAGCACCACCACAGCATCACTCAGCACCACCACAGCATCAGTAAGCACAACAACAGCATCACCAAGCACCACCACACCACTCAGCACCACCACAGCATCACTCAGCACCACCACAGCATCACTCAGCACCACCACAGCATCACTCAGCACCACCACAGCATCACTCAGCACCACCACAGCACCACAACAGCATCACTCTGCACCACCACAGCACCACTCAGCACCACCACAGCATCACTCAGCACCACCACTCAGCACCAGCAGGCATTGGCATAGCCAATAGGTCTCGCTTTTGGGACCTTATAAGTATTTAGTTATGCAGCACAATATCCTTGGTGCAATAACATCAACTGTTGCATGGCTAAAAACTTATAAGGTCCCAAAGGCGAGACCTATTGGCTATGCCAATGCTTGTTAAACTTGGTAACACTGTCTGGGCATTGGTTGCACCTCATTAGTAACATTTGAATACCCCAAATATAGCTATAAGCAACAAAAAGGTGACAAGTCCAGCTTTGCAAAGGGCCTTTCACTGTGCGGTAACACGTGTCGCTGCATTTTTAGTACCTTTTGAACCATTTAAGCTCGAAACAAAATTTTTGTTGTTAAAATCAGCAGATTATACGGCAGATGATGGATTATGTGGCAAATCTATAATTATGCGAAAATTGCCACAGCCGCACAATCGCGTAATTCCTGTGGCCCTGGTATATTGCACGGACTGCCCATTTTAGGGATGAGTCCAGTATATATATCACCACTAGGTGGATAGAATTTGGATTGCATGGAATGCCACATGTCAGGGAAAAGTGCAGTGTCTGGTCTCACTAGTGGTGTGGGATTGAAGTTCACAGAATGGCCTACAACAAAGAGGAGTGCAAAGGTGTTGACTGCACAGAGTGCCCTTTGAGGGGGTGAGTGCACTGGTACACTGCATATGCCCTATGACATGGATGCGTGGGGTGATGTATTTTGCATGGAGTGCTGTAGCACAGGGATGAGTTCAGTCAGCATTACGCTTCATCTTATATCGTTTGCAGACACATCTCAGTTTTATTGTCAGTCTAAAGAAGGGAGATATGTTGGGTTCTAATTCTACATAGCTCAGTTGCCGCATTCATTGTAAAGGAAGGATATGTGTCAGTTTCTGCATTCATTGTAAAGGAGGGAGATGTGTTGGGTTCTGCTTCTACATGTCTCTGTCTACATAATCATTGTAAAGGAGGGAGATTTGTTGGGTTCTGCTTCTACGTATCTCAGTTTCAGCATTCATTGTAAAGGAGGGAGATGTGATGGGTTCTGATTCTCCGTATCTCAGTTTCAGCATTCATTGTGAAGGAGGGAGATGTGTTGGGTTCTGATTCTACGTATCTCAGTTTCAGCATTCATTGTGAAGGAGGGAGATGTGTTGGGTTCTGATTCTACGTATCTCAGTTCCAGCATTTATTGTAAAGGAGGGAGATGTGTTGGGTTCTGATTCTACGTGTCTCAGTTTCAGCATTCATTGTAAAGGAGGGAGATGTGTTGGGTTCTGATTCTACGTATCTCAGTTTCAGCATTCATTGAAAAGGGGGGAGATGTGTTGGGTTCTGATTCTACGTATCTCAGCTTCAGCATTCATTTTAAAGGAGGGAGGTGTGTTGGGTTCTGCTTCTACATGTCTCAGTTTCTGCATTCATTGTAAAGGAGGGAGATGTGTTGGGTTCTGCTTCTACATGTCTCTGTCTACATATTCATTGTAAAGGAGGGAGATTTGTTGGGTTCTGCTTCTACATATCTCAGTTTCAGCATTCATTGTAAAGGAGGGAGATGTGATGGGTTCTGATTCTATGTATCTCAGTTTCAGCATTCATTGTGAAGGAGGGAGATGTGTTGGGTTCTGATTCTACGTATCTCAGTTCCAGCATTTATTGTAAAGGAGGGAGATGTGTTGGGTTCTGATTCTACGTGTCTCAGTTTCAGCATTCATTGTAAAGGAGGGAGATGTGTTGGGTTCTGATTCTACGTATCTCAGCTTCAGCATTCATTTTAAAGGAGGGAGATGTGTTGGGTTCTGCTTCTACATGTCTCAGTTTCTGCATTCATTGTAAAGGAGGGAGATGTGTTGGGTTCTGCTTCTACATGTCTCTGTCTACATATTCATTGTAAAGGAGGGAGATTTGTTGGGTTCTGCTTCTACGTATCTCAGTTTCAGCATTCATTGTAAAGGAGGGAGATGTGATGGGTTCTGATTCTCCGTATCTCAGTTTCAGCATTCATTGTGAAGGAGGGAGATGTGTTGGGTTCTGATTCTACGTATCTCAGTTCCAGCATTTATTGTAAAGGAGGGAGATGTGTTGGGTTCTGATTCTACGTGTCTCAGTTTCAGCATTCATTGTAAAGGAGGGAGATGTGTTGGGTTCTGATTCTACGTATCTCAGCTTCAGCATTCATTTTAAAGGAGGGAGATGTGTTGGGTTCTGCTTCTACATGTCTCAGTTTCTGCATTCATTGTAAAGGAGGGAGATGTGTTGGGTTCTGCTTCTACATGTCTCTGTCTACATATTCATTGTAAAGGAGGGAGATTTGTTGGGTTCTGCTTCTACGTATCTCAGTTTCAGCATTCATTGTAAAGGAGGGAGATGTGATGGGTTCTGATTCTACGTATCTCAGTTTCAGCATTCATTGTGAAGGAGGGAGATGTGTTGGGTTCTGATTCTATGTATCTCAGTTTCAGCATTCATTTTAAAGGAGGGAGATGTGTTGGGTTCTGATTATACGTATCTCAGTTCCAGCATTTATTGCAAAGGAGGGAGATGTGTTGGGTTCTGATTCTACGTATCTCAGTTTCAGCATTCATTGTAAAGGAGGGATATGTGTTGGGTTCTGCTTCTACATGTCTCTGTCTACATATTCATTGTAAAGGAGGGAGATTTGTTGGGTTCTGCTTCTACGTATCTCAGTTTCAGCATTCATTGTAAAGGAGGGAGATGTGATGGGTTCTGATTCTACGTATCTCAGTTTCAGCATTCATTGTGAAGGAGGGAGATGTGTTGGGTTCTGATTCTACGTATCTCAGTTCCAGCATTTATTGTAAAGGAGGGAGATGTGTTGGGTTCTGATTCTACGTGTCTCAGTTTCAGCATTCATTGTAAAGGAGGGAGATGTGTTGGGTTCTGATTCTACGTATCTCAGCTTCAGCATTCATTTTAAAGGAGGGAGATGTGTTGGGTTCTGCTTCTACATGTCTCAGTTTCTGCATTCATTGTAAAGGAGGGAGATTTGTTGGGTTCTGCTTCTACATGTCTCTGTCTACATATTCATTGTAAAGGAGGGAGATTTGTTGGGTTCTGCTTCTACGTATCTCAGTTTGAGCATTCATTGTAAAGGAGGGAGATGTGATGGGTTCTGATTCTCCATATCTCAGTTTCAGCATTCATTGTGAAGGAGGGAGATGTGTTGGGTTCTGATTCTACGTATCTCAGTTCCAGCATTTATTGTAAAGGAGGGAGATGTGTTGGGTTCTGATTCTACGTGTCTCAGTTTCAGCATTCATTGTAAAGGAGGGAGATGTGTTGGGTTCTGATTCTACGTATCTCAGCTTCAGCATTCATTTTAAAGGAGGAGATGTGTTGGGTTCTGCTTCTACATGTCTCAGTTTCTGCATTCATTGTAAAGGAGGGAGATGTGTTGGGTTCTGCTTCTACATGTCTCTGTCTACATATTCATTGTAAAGGAGGGAGATTTGTTGGGTTCTGCTTCTACGTATCTCAGTTTCAGCATTCATTGTAAAGGAGGGAGATGTGATGGGTTCTGATTCTACGTATCTCAGTTTCAGCATTCATTGTGAAGGAGGGAGATGTGTTGGGTTCTGATTCTACGTATCTCAGTTTCAGCATTCAATTAAAGGAGGGAGATGTGTTGGGTTCTGATTATACGTATCTCAGTTCCAGCATTTATTGCAAAGGAGGGAGATGTGTTGGGTTCTGATTCTACGTATCTCAGTTTCAGCATTCATTGTAAAGGAGGGAGATGTGTTGGGTTCTGATTCTACGTATCTCAGCTTCAGCATTCATTTTAAAGGAGGGAGATGTGTTGGGTTCTGCTTCTACATGTCTCTGTCTACATATTCATTGTAAAGGAGGGAGATTTGTTGGGTTCTGCTTCTACGTATCTCAGTTTCAGCATTCATTGTAAAGGAGGGAGATGTGATGGGTTCTGATTCTACGTATCTCAGTTTCAGCATTCATTGTGAAGGAGGGAGATGTGTTGGGTTCTGATTCTACGTATCTCAGTTTCAGCATTCATTTTAAAGGAGGGAGATGTGTTGGGTTCTGATTATACGTATCTCAGTTCCAGCATTTATTGCAAAGGAGGGAGATGTGTTGGGTTCTGATTCTACGTATCTCAGTTTCAGCATTCATTGTAAAGGAGGGAGATGTGTTGGGTTCTGATTCTACGTATCTCAGCTTCAGCATTCATTTTAAAGGAGGGAGATGTGTTGGGTTCTGATTCTACGTATCTCAGCTTCAGCATTCATTTTAAAGGAGGGAGATGTGTTGGGTTCTGATTCTACGTGTCTCAGTTTCAGCATTCATTGTAAAGGAGGGAGATGTGTTTGGTTCTGATTCTACGTATCTCAGCTTCAGCATTCATTTTAAAGGAGGGAGATGTGTTGGGTTCTGATTCTACGTGTCTCAGTTTCAGCATTTATTGTAAAGGAGGGAGATGTGTTGGGTTCTGATTATACGTATCTCAGTTCCAGCATTTATTGCAAAGGAGGGAGATGTGTTGGGTTCTGATTCTACGTATCTCAGCTTCAGCATTCATTGTAAAGGAGGAGATGTGTTGGGTTCTGATTCTACGTGTCTCAGCTTCAGGATTCACTGTAAAGGAGGGACATGTGATGGGTTCTGATTCTACGTATCTCAGTTCCAGCATTTATTTTAAAGGAGGGAGATGTGTTGGGTTCTGATTCTACGTGTCTCAGTTTCAGCATTCATTTTAAAGGAGGGAGAAGTGTTGGGTTCTGATTCTACGTGTCTCAGTTTCAGCATTCATTGTAAAGGAGGGAGATGTGTTGGGTTCTGATTCTACGTATCTCAGCTTCAGCATTCATTTTAAAGGAGGGAGATGTGTTGGGTTCTGATTCTACGCGTCTCAGTTTCAGCATTCATTGTAAAGGAGGGAGATGTGTTGGGTTCTGATTCTATGTATCTCAGCTTCAGCATTCATTTTAAAGGAGGGAGATGTGTTGGGTTCTGATTCTACGTGTCTCAGTTTCAGCATTCATTTTAAAGGAGGAGATGTGTTGGGTTCTGATTCTATGTATCTCAGCTTCAGCATTCATTTTAAAGGAGGGAGATGTGTTGGGTTCTGATTCTACGTGTCTCAGTTTCAGCATTCATTTTAAAGGAGGGAGATGTGTTGGGTTCTGATTCTACGTGTCTCAGTTCCAGCATTCATTGTAAAGGAGGGAGATGTGTTGGGTTCTGATTCTACGTATCTCAGTTCCAACATTTATTTTAAAGGAGGGAGATGTGTTGGGTTCTGATTGTACGTGTCTCAGTTTCAGCATTCATTTTAAAGGAGGGAGATGTGTTGGGTTCTGATTCTACGTGTCTCAGTTCCAGCATTCATTGTAAAGGAGGGAGATGTGTTGGGTTCTGATTCTACGTGTCTCAGTTTCAGCATTCATTGTAAAGGAGGGAGATGTGATGGGTTCTGATTCTACGTATCTCAGCTTCAGCATTCATTGTAAAGGAGGGAGATGTGTTGGGTTCTGATTCTACGTGTCTCAGTTTCAGCATTCATTGTAAAGGAGGGAGATGTGTTGGGTTCTGCTTCTACATGTTTCTTTCTACATATTCATTGTAAAGGAGGGAGATGTGTTCGGTTCTGCTTCTACGTATCTCGGCGTCAACATTCATTGTAAAGGAGGGAGATGTGTTGGGTTCTGATTCTACGTGTCTCAGTTTCTGCATTTATTGTAAAGGAGGTAGATGTATTGGGTTCTGATTCTACGTGTCTCAGTTTCAGCATTCATTGTAAAGGAGGGAGATGTGTTGGGTTCTGATTCTACGTATCTCAGTTCCAGCATTCATTGTAAAGGAGGGAGATGTGTTGGGTTCTGATTCTACGTGTCTCAGTTTCAGCATTCATTGTAAAGGAGGGAGATGTGTTGGGTTCTGATTCTACGTGTCTCAGTTTCAGCATTCATTTTAAAGGAGGGAGATGTGTTGGGTTCTGATTCTACGTGTCTCAGTTTCAGCATTCATTTTAAAGGAGGGAGATGTGTTGGGTTCTGATTCTACGTGTCTCAGTTTCAGCATTCATTTTAAAGGAGGGAGATGTGTTGGGTTCTGATTCTACGTGTCTCAGTTTCTGCATTTATTGTAAAGGAGGGAGATGTGTTGGGTTCTGATTCTACGTGTCTCAGTTTCAGCATTTATTGTAAAGGAGGGAGATGTGTTGGGTTCTGATTCTACGTGTCTCAGTTTCAGCATTCATTGTAAAGGAGGGAGATGTGTTGGGTTCTGATTCTATGTATCTCAGCTTCAGCATTCATTTTAAAGGAGGGAGATGTGTTGGGTTCTGATTCTACGTGTCTCAGTTTCAGCATTCATTTTAAAGGAGGGAGATGTGTTGGGTTCTGATTCTACGTGTCTCAGTTTTAGCATTCATTTTAAAGGAGGGAGATGTGTTGGGTTCTGATTCTACGTATCTCAGTTTCAGCATTCATTGTAAAGGAGGGAGATGTGTTGGGTTCTGATTCTATGTATCTCAGCTTCAGCATTCATTTTAAAGGAGGGAGATGTGTTGGGTTCTGATTCTACGTGTCTCAGTTTCAGCATTCATTGTAAAGGAGGGAGATGTGTTGGGTTCTGATTCTACGTATCTCGGCTTCAACATTCATTGTAAAGGAGGGAGATGTGTTGGGTTCTGATTCTACGTGTCTCAGTTTCAGCATTCATTGTAAAGGAGGGAGATGTGTTGGGTTCTGATTGTACGTGTCTCAGTTCCAGCATTCATTGTAAAGGAGGGAGATGTGTTGGGTTCTGATTCTACGTGTCTCAGTTTCAGCATTTATTGTAAAGGAGGGAGATGTGTTGGGTTCTGATTCTACGTATCTCAGTTCCAGCATTCATTGTAAAGGAGGGAGATGTGTTGGGTTCTGATTGTACGTGTCTCAGTTTCAGCATTCATTGTAAAGGAGGGAGATGTGTTGGGTTCTGATTCTACGTGTCTCAGTTTCAGCATTCATTGTAAAGGAGGGAGATGTGTTGGGTTCTGATTCTCACGTGTCTCAGTTTCAGCATTCATTGTAAAGGAGGGAGATGTGTTGGGTTCTGATTCTACGTGTGTCAGTTTCAGCATTCATTGTAAAGGAGGGAGATGTGTTGGGTTCTGATTCTACGTGTCTCAGTTTCAGCATTCATTGTAAAGGAGGGAGATGTGTTGGGTTCTGATTCGACGTGTCTCAGTTTCAGCATTCATTGTAAAGGAGGGAGATGTGTTGGGTTCTGATTCTACGTGTCTCAGTTTCAGCATTCATTGTAAAGGAGGGAGATTTGTTGGGTTCTGCTTCTACGTATCTCAGTTTCAGCATTCATTGTAAAGGAGGGAGATGTGATGGGTTCTGATTCTACGTATCTCAGTTTCAGCATTCATTGTAAAGGAGGGAGATTTGTTGGGTTCTGCTTCTACGTATCTCAGTTTCAGCATTCATTGTAAAGGAGGGAGATGTGTTGGGTTCTGCTTCTACGTGTCTCAGTTTCAGCATTCATTTTAAAGGAGGGAGATGTGTTGGGTTCTGATTCTACGTGTCTCAGTTTCAGCATTCATTTTAAAGGAGGGAGATGTGTTGGGTTCTGATTCTACGTGTCTCAGATTCAGCATTCATTTTAAAGGAGGGAGATGTGTTGGGTTCTGATTCTACGTGTCTCAGTTTCAGCATTCATTTTAAAGGAGGGAGATGTGTTGGGTTCTGATTCTACGTGTCTCAGTTTCTGCATTTATTGTAAAGGAGGGAGATGTGTTGGGTTCTGATTCTACGTGTCTCAGTTTCAGCATTCATTGTAAAGGAGGGAGATGTGTTGGGTTCTGATTCTACGTGTCTCAGTTTCAGCATTCATTTTAAAGGAGGGAGATGTGTTGGGTTCTGATTCTACGTATCTCAGTTTCAGCATTCATTGTAAAGGAGGAGATGTGTTGGGTTCTGATTCTACGTATCTCAGCTTCAGCATTCATTTTAAAGGAGGGAGATGTGTTGGGTTCTGATTCTACGTGTCTCAGTTTCAGCATTCATTGTAAAGGAGGGAGATGTGTTGGGTTCTGATTCTACGTGTCTCGGTTTCAGCATTCATTGTGAAGGAGGGAGATGTGTTGGGTTCTGATTCTACGTATCTCGGCTTCAACATTCATTGTAAAGGAGGGAGATGTGTTGGGTTCTGATTCTACGTGTCTCAGTTTCAGCATTCATTGTAAAGGAGGGAGATGTGTTGGGTTCTGATTGTACGTGTCTCAGTTTCAGCATTCATTGTAAAGGAGGGAGATGTGTTGGGTTCTGATTCTACGTGTCTCAGTTCCAGCATTCATTGTAAAGGAGGGAGATGTGTTGGGTTCTGATTCTACGTGTCTCAGTTTCAGCATTCATTGTAAAGGAGGGAGATGTGTTGGGTTCTGATTCTACGTGTCTCAGTTTCAGCATTCATTGTAAAGGAGGGAGATGTGTTGGGTTCTGATTCTACGTGTCTCAGTTTCAGCATTCATTGTAAAGGAGGGAGATGTGTTGGGTTCTGATTCTACGTGTCTCAGTTTCAGCATTCATTGTAAAGGAGGGAGATGTGTTGGGTTCTGATTCTACGTGTCTCAGTTTCAGCATTCATTGTAAAGGAGGGAGATGTGTTGGGTTCTGATTCTACGTGTCTCAGTTTCAGCATTCATTGTAAAGGAGGAGATGTGTTGGGTTCTGATTCTACGTGTCTCAGTTTCAGCATTCATTGTGAAGGAGGGAGATGTGTTGTGTTCTGATTCTACGTGTCTCGGTTTCAGCATTCATTGTAAAGGAGGGAGATGTGTTGGGTTCTGATTCTACGTGTCTCGGCTTCAACATTCATTGTAAAGGAGGGAGATGTGTTGGGTTCTGATTCTACGTATCTCGGCTTCAGCATTCATTGTAAAGGAGGGAGATGTGTTGGGTTCTGATTGTACGTGTCTCAGTTTCAGCATTCATTGTAAAGGAGGGAGATGTGTTGGGTTCTGATTGTACGTGTCTCAGTTTCAGCATTCATTGTAAAGGAGGGAGATGTGTTGGGTTCTGATTCTACGTGTCTCAGTTTCAGCATTTATTGTAAAGGAGGGAGATGTGTTGGGTTCTGATTCTACGTGTCTCAGTTCCAGCATTCATTGTAAAGGAGGGAGATGTGTTGGGTTCTGATTCTACGTGTCTCAGTTTCAGCATTCATTGTAAAGGAGGGAGATGTGTTGGGTTCTGATTCTACGTGTCTCAGTTTCAGCATTCATTGTAAAGGAGGGAGATGTGTTGGGTTCTGATTCTACGTGTCTCAGTTTCAGCATTCATTGTAAAGGAGGGAGATGTGTTGGGTTCTGATTCTACGTGTCTCAGTTTCAGCATTCATTGTAAAGGAGGGAGATGTGTTGGGTTCTGATTCTACGTGTCTCAGTTTCAGCATTCATTGTAAAGGAGGGAGATGTGTTGGGTTCTGATTCTACGTGTCTCAGTTTCAGCATTCATTGTAAAGGAGGGAGATTTGTTGGGTTCTGCTTCTACGTATCTCAGTTTCAGCATTCATTGTAAAGGAGGGAGATGTGATGGGTTCTGATTCTACGTATCTCAGTTTCAGCATTCATTGTAAAGGAGGGAGATGTGTTGGGTTCTGCTTCTACGTGTCTCAGTTTCAGCATTCATTGTAAAGGAGGGAGATGTGTTGGGTTCTGATTCTACGTGTCTCAGTTTCAGCATTCATTGTAAAGGAGGGAGATGTGTTGGGTTCTGCTTCTACGTGTCTCAGTTTCAGCATTCATTGTAAAGGAGGGAGATGTGATGGGTTCTGATTCTACGTATCTCAGTTTCAGCATTCATTGTAAAGGAGGGAGATGTGTTGGGTTCTGCTTCTACGTGTCTCAGTTTCAGCATTCATTGTAAAGGAGGGAGATGTGATGGGTTCTGATTCTACGTATCTCAGTTTCAGCATTCATTGTAAAGGAGGGAGATTTGTTGGGTTCTGCTTCTACGTATCTAAGTTTCAGCATTCATTGTAAAGGAGGGAGATGTGATGGGTTCTGATTCTACGTATCTCAGTTTCAGCATTCATTGTAAAGGAGGGTTATGTGTTGGGTTCTGATTCTACGTGTCTCAGTTTCAGCATTCATTGTAAAGGAGGGAGATGTGTTGGGTTCTGATTCTACGTGTCTCAGTTTCAGCATTCATTGTAAAGGAGGGAGATGTGTTGGGTTCTGATTCTTCTGTGACCTTCATGACTTGCTCATACCCAGCCTGGAATATTAATTCTATGTGAAATGTTTGGAATGTCCTGATGTACATGCATGAATGAGAAGATCAGTTGGAGGAGGAGACTGAGCAGGAAGTTACCCTGCTCCTGGTGGGGAATATACAATACAGGTACTTGTCACCATTTGTACTTTATTACCTACATAGGAGCTACGTACATGAACTCAGGTGTTCAGCATCTTCGTACAACTTTACAGCGATCATAGTGCTAAAGGTCACTGCGGTTCGCACTGGGGGCTCTCAGCATCAATGCTATGTTGTTGGCTCACCCAGGGCCAACCTAGAAGCGGGCACCTGCCAACCCACCATAGCGAGCTGATTTTGAATGATCAAGTCTGGGGATTTCTCCTCTGCTTCGCAGATGATTACTTCATAAGGATCATAAGAGGGAAGCAGGTGGCAGATCATTAATAGTGGTTCCAAAGGGGATGGATAAACAGCCTATGTTGGTCAACAAAGGAGCAAGAAAAAAGGGACCAATCCAGGAGCACTTCCTTCATCGGCCAAACTTCCAGGCCGTTTCCAGCTCTTAGATCTATCTACCTGCCTATTCCAAAGGGGTGGTAAGATCTATGTAACTCCGAGGGACCCTTCGAAGAAGACCTAAGTGGACTGAAGGACTTGAGGGCCCAGCATGCAGTGGCCTCTGGTGAACTTTGGGAGTGGTGGTGCATAAAAAACCCAACTGAACGGTGTGAACGAACAAAGCAAGCCAGACGACTCGCTCTTCTCCAAAGAAAATTTTCAAAAAATGATTTTACACTCGGGCTGGGCTTTTCATATATAGAATGGCTGGGGCTAATTTGCATTTGGCTGGTTCTTGTCTTAGGTGATATGGTGGGTGAAAAACAATTGATAGGAATACGGACCAAGTAATTACCAGTGGCTGAGATTAATTCAAGCATTTCAACCATAACATTATTGTTTTCCTCAAAACTGTAGTTTTCAGTAATAGATGGATGGGAAGCCATCAGTTTTACAGGCATTTCAAATTATCTTGTAATACAATTTGATATGACTTCCTGTCCGTGAGCAGGATCTATACATTTTACACACTCCTACATTCTAGTTCATTTCATTTTTCTATCCTGCCCATTCCCGGAAGGTTCTCAGTTATATATTATCACTGAATGTGACTGAGCATATACAAGGACGGCCAGTGTTGGAAAATGAGATGTTGACGAGAACTCACAGTTTTATGCATATTTATCGAAGCTATCCCTCATGTTAGATTTCAGTGAGCAAGACAATGGAGCTGGTGGGCAGACTGCAGTGGCCTGAAAGGTTTAGACAGCAGATATATCCCTCAGGTAACACCAATCTTTCACGCTCAGAAAGAATAGTGATAATGTAGCCTCAAGCAGTAACATCAAATGGAGAAAATAAATGTTTCTACACAAGTCTTTAAATAAAAAACATTGCTGCAGTTGCCCTGTGGCACCTAAACAATCTCATCACCAAGAAGTGTACCCAACTGAGCATAACTGATCAGTCAAGTATCAACTCCAAACATGTCACTGAAATGCAATCAGAAATGCAATCATTCAGTCCCATAGATCAGCTTGCCCTTTACTTAAAACACACTGAAAATGACATTTAAATACCTGAGATGAATGGAGGTATACAGGCTCTTGATCTTTGAGGAGTTGTGGGGACTTGAAAAGTAAGGGAAATGTACTATAAAACAATGCAAATAACTTCTAAAAATGTATGCATGTGTATATCTTGCAGCAGAACTGCCTATGCACAAAAACTTAATGTTTTTCAGTTGTCCTCTGTTTTGTATTTACATTTTTTTTTATCTTAAATAAAGTTGGGGAAAAACACTAATTTTACCACAAACACTAGCCTTTTATTGCTAAATCAATATTTCATCTAGCACCACCTTCAACGTTTCTGAAGGTACAGACATATTTTTATCCCAAAAGCCACTTTTGCATTGTGAACAAATAAACAAAATTCCTCCAATCAGAAACTTTTGTTGCATGCAAATTTCTCTTTTCTTCCCAAATTTCAGCGTAAACATGGGTTTGGTCCCCAAATGTCATCGTGTTATTCAAGTCCTCATATGTGGTACTGTTCACATGGATAGGAGCTACCTCACATGCCCATTGCGAGGAAGTGGATTATTAGGTCGGGTGGATAGTAGCCCACCACAAGTAATAAGGTCACTCTTCTTGTTAAGTTCGGTAACGGTTTTGGTAATTTTATACTGAGCTCAACCACTCGTAGCTATGCCACAGAGTTGACAAATTTAACTAGAGAGGCTGTGCAGCATTTCGAAATACCAAAACAGTTACAAAGTGATCAACACAACACAATAAAAATCTCACTCCAATTAAAAAAAATAGATAATTATTTAATAAACAACATGACACCAAAACCGCAAAAATCCATTGAGGTGAACCCGTGATATGAATTTTTAAAGTTTTAAATGAAATTAATGCCAAAAGCATTGAGTCCCAACTGCCGTCATCTGGTGCTTGACCAGTACTTAGGCAAGATTTAAAGCCGACCACCATGGAGTGCGAATCGAATACAGAAACCAGGTTCGACCTGGTCGGAAGTTTTACCTTCAGCCTAGGTCTTTGAAATTGAATCAAAAATCCTTAGTGGGGCAAGGCTGCAGGCTGTGGCAGAGAAAGGCTCCACCAGGACAGATAGCCATTGGATGAGGTCCCGGTGAAGCCTTTGACTTTTGGTGGCAAAGCTCCAAGCAGGAGAAACTCAAAATTTGTGTCCAAGGAAGGTCCTTTACCGGACGGATACTTTTGGTGCCTTTGCCCAGTGAAGAATTCTACGTTCAGACTTAAGGCCTGATTTAATTGCTGGCGACACCATTTCTGCTAAACTGAAGCTCCGCCCGCTTCATTTAGAATCAGGCAGACCGTCAGCGTATAAATGTCAGAAAGTACTCCATCTCCGCCACCTATACACAGCTCAATGGCACACCAGAGTAAGGGCCATCAGAGGTTTGTCCATGTGTCCGCAAACAGTACTTAGATCAGATAGACACATGGCTAGGTTTCACTGTCCTTCACCGCCATGAAAAACATGGTGGTAATGAGCAGTGAAAACTTTTCAATGACCTCCACGCAATGGAACAATGCTCTCGTGGTGAGGGGGTCATTGTTCTTTATATTTTCAAAATGAAAATCCCACTTTGGGATTTTCTTTTTGAAAATAAAAAGTTGTTTGTTTGATGTACCACCCATCAAACTTACAATGAAGTTCAGGAACCGCTGTGACGGCGGTTCCTGGAAATGCTAGAGATGTCTGCAGGGGCAGAGGACATCTGTAAATATGGCAAATGGAGTGCCCTCGCTGTGGCAGGGGTAAAATACTCCACCATGGAGATGATAATTACTCCATCCACCAATACCTCAGCCCCTTAGTCCCTGTTTTGGAGCTCAGATTGCTCCAGCGGGGCAAGGCTGCAAGCTGTAGCTATACAGGGTTTCACAAAGCTGGCCAGCCTCTCCGCAGTGTCCCGCTGAAACGGATTTGCTGCCATGGAAAAGCTCAGAGCAGCAGCAACCTGAATCCTTGGCCCAGAGGCAACTCACTTCTGTTACGGATGACTCGTGGCCACCTCCATAATCAATAGGGAAAACATTCCCAAGGCTAAACCTACCCCCTTTTTCAGCAGTTATTGTGTGCCCCTCGCTACCTAAAACCAAGATGGCAGAACATTTCCTACCCTGTGCATAGCTCCTGTGCCTAATGTAAAAGTGTGGCCAGAGAAATGAGAAACATCTCCTCCGTGGTCACTCATAACCATTGTTGGGGCCAGATCCTCTCCCACTGGAATTGGTGACTGCCTGACTAGGTGGACGAAAGAGGCCCCTGCCCAGGTGTCAGTTAATATGTGACATGGTAGACATCTTTAAAGTTAATCAAGTTCCTGGGCACAGCCCAGATGGTCATCTGCCAAAGGGACAGAACACCTTCCCACACCCAATGCCTTTGTCTCAGCTCTGGGAGCAAGTTCATTCCTCACCAAGGGGCACATTCAACTGTTGGGTGACAGTTAGAGACTCAGGCAAATGGGCATCTAGATGCTTTAGGCGGGTCAAAGGTAACTTTCTAAAAGTATCTTTCCTAAAATATTTATTACAAATTTGACTTTACCAATAAATTGGTTTTATTATACATATTTTAAAAAGTCCAAGACTGAACTTTGGAGCTATTTCCTAGGCAGAGATAGTATTATTAAATGTAATATTGTATCCCAGTACTTTCTTATGGACCAGCTAACTCTGCTGCAATTAAAATAGGTTTTGGGACCTTGTCACTTTGAAGATATGTTTACTATTAACCTTTTACATGTCCTACATTTAAATAACAGGAACCCTGCCTTATGGGCATGGGTTGATTTGGTTGGACAGCAAGACGTGCCGGGGACACGCAATACAGTCCAGTACTAAATAACATAAGATCCCAACAAAGTATAAACATTTTTTTATAATATTGAGTAATCATGACAGAAACATCAAGGGATTAATTGAGATAAAAAAATAACAAGCATATAATACACTACGGGTAAAAATCAAAAGCATGCATTTATGAGAGCTCCTTAAAAATGCAATTGAACCCAAGTTCTCTCGTAAAGCAGCAACGGGCACGGCCTCATGCAGGCTGAAAGGGATACGACCAGTTCAGGTGGTTTAACTGCATATCTTGCATCTTAGTAACTTGTTGTAAATTGGATTATTATTTGGTGTGGGTGACTACCTACCTCAACGAATAATCACAACCCTTGTCAGGAATAACCCTCAAAGTCACTAATTTAACCTGAGTTCATCACCCTGGTGGCTAGGGCACAGAGCAGACAGGCTTAACGTAGGGCAATGTGCAATGTATTGATGCAGTACCAAAACATTAAAATCAAAATGACATACAATAAAAATCCCAAAGCAAATTAGAAAAATTGAGCAACATTTAATAAACAAAATGACATAAATCCAATGAGGGAGCCAGAGAAAGGATTTCTTAAAGTTTTAAGTAACAATAGCACCAAAAAGCGGCAATGACAATCAATGGTCACTGTAGATCAGGACCTTGGTACAATTTGAGGTCGGCCACTATACCCACAACAAACTTAGAGACAGAGGGGGCTTATTTACAAGCACCTTCCTCCACTGGTGCGTCACTTCTAATATGGGAAAAAGTGACTCACCAGCGACGCAAGGAGCTTGTAAATAAGCCCCAGAATCTGGTATGACAAAAGCAGGGTTCTTCAGCAGCCAGACAGCAGACTCACAGGAACTATCTTGAAGCTTGTTCTGTTCCTTTCAAATGTGCTTCCGTGTGTAAATGTGGCTCAACAGAACGGTCAAGCAGAATTTGACACTGTGCTGTCAAAAGGAGCTCACATCCTGAATGCTCTGTGAAGTTCACGGGAGTCATCTCTGCCCATTCAGGTCAGCCTATTGTTTGCTCCTGGGATGCATTTCACACCTTTTTCACACCTATTCAAGTCTAATCACTTGAGAACTAAAGCAAATTAGCCTCCAGGAACGTTAGGCAGGGAAAAGGTAATTTTCTAAAAGTTACCTTTCCTTAATATTTAATAAAGTATGACTTCACAATTGAATTGGATTTTTTAAAACTATTAAAATAGGTTCTTCTTATATTTTTATCTGGTCCCTGTCCCAAAATACAGTATTAGTATTTAATATTGCTTCACTATGGACCATCCAATCTTCCTGAAGTGACAATAGCTTTTGGGAGCTAGTCACTAAAAGAACATGTTTATATTAAATTTCTACATGTCCTAAATTAAATAACAAGCACCCTGACTACATAGGGGTGACTTATTATTATTTAAAAGGTTTTTTTTGACCTGTTAATGCAGTATAGTATGACAGGTGGAACTGCAGTTTTCCAACTCTTATAGCCAAACTGCAATGGTAGCCCTGAAGCCATGTTTTCACTGCCACTATGGTGGATGGCACAATAGATGATGCAGTCCACTAGTGGCATTTAGTGGCCCAGGTACATGTTGTACTATATACTGGGGGCGTATAAGCAAGTTAAATATACCAATTGGGAGCATTCCAATAGACCCATGTTAAAAGGGGAAGCACAGACGAATTTCTACTGTTTAGCTGAGGTAAAGAGCAAAGAGTTCTGAAGCCCCAAAAAAAATTGAGTGCAGCAAAATGTGAAAAATCTGGGGTGATGACGCAGAAAAGGCAGATTTTCTGCACTTGTGTTCTAATCCTAACTTCAGTACTTGGCCAAAAATCATGTGATTCTGGGCAAATCAGTTTATCTCCCTTTGCCTCACATTGTAAGTGCAGAGGAACACTGGAAAGAAAATGTTGGAGAACTCCTTTGAGTATGTATTGGAGCCTATGTACTCACTATACTCACTTGGGAGAATTCACTGTTTACCTCTGCCAAGGCAAAGCATTCTTCTTTAGAATGCTCAGTTCAGCCCATGGCAACCATAAATTCCTTAAATTGCTTCTATATTTTACGCAAATCTCTCTAGACTTGATCACGTAGAAGCAGTTTGAGATTGCCACTTCCTATGTTTATATGTAATGATTGAACACTTACAGGCAGATGTGAATTGTGCCATTCTTCCTCGTCGCCAGTCCATTGGTACTCCTCACATTTAAAAACAAAGTATGTATTAGTTTTCACATTCAGAAGCCTTACTTCCAGGCTTGGTTTTAGGTTTTTACCTTCCAGCTCTCTTAACTTGTTCCTCGTGGCACTGTTATTTTCAAAGAGTAATCTGACCCTCCCTGAAACAATATAGTTCAGAAGAGTGACCAATATCCACCTTTAGAAACACAGAACATAAACAAAAATCCAAACACAGCCTGTGAAGCACAGACAAAAGGATGAACACAAACAGCATGCGGAAGTTCATTTAACTTGTCAATGAATCCATCAAATAAACAACCCTATACAAAAGCGCTTAGAAATAGCATTTATGTGTAGATAGTAACTCATCACTGGCACTAGTGATTTCAGACTATTTTATAAATAAAAGTAGCAGTATCCATGCCCAATTCAATCAGTAGCCAGCCTTAGATTTTCTTCCATTTATTGAGTAGAAATCGTCAATTGGTAGCAATAGTCTTCTGACTGAGTTGCACCCATGGAACTCGAGGTGATGCTGAATTTCATCCCCATATCAAATCTGGATCACCTCTTGACCGCTCTCCTCACTTTATTTACATTTTGGGGGGCAACGTGTAAGGTCCGTCCCTTCAAGCTCTGTGCAATCTTCCCTTCTCTCCTGCTCTCGTTCCTTCATCCTGGAAGAACGCCATGGTGCTTCCCCTGCTAAAGAAGCCATATCCTATGCTGTTGCTGACCCTTCCAAAGTGGCTAGTTATAGTCCAATTTTCCCACCAAGCTTCTGAAAAGAATGGTAAGTTGCAGATGTCATCCTACCTGGAAACACCTTCACTCCTCGATCCTTCCCAATTCAGTGTCCGTGCCTTTCACTGCACGAAGACAGCCCTACAGGCTGCCTCAGATTATATTAGTTTACGTTTAGATCAAGGCGGCAGGATCCCTCTTGACCTCTCTGCAGCATTTGGCATGGTGCCTCATTCCTACCTCTTGAGCCGTCTGAACAATAAGGGCATTTGCCTCCAGGCTTTAAAATGGCTACAATTGTTTTGTCTTAGAAAAGTCAAAATCCATTCATCGCCCTCCGTACCAGCCTACTCCTACTAAGGTGCATGCGCAGTTACCTAGGGGTCTGCTGTACATCATGGCTACAAAAAATTGACAAAGCCAATAGATCGCGATTAGATGAGACCTAATAGCTTTGCCAATGCTGGAATTTTCCCTCAAGGCTGTTCCGCACTTCCTGGGGGTGGGAAGATCCTGCCACCTGCACCTTAGATACATTTTCTCTGAGAGTAACAAGCTTTTGTCACATGATTAAGCTTCATTGACTTATATTGAGAGAAAACATATAGATACTAAGCTGATTATTCTTGAATTTTACCTCTTTGCTCCAACTGACCATTTTCTAACGAGAGCCCTGGTCACATGAAATGACAATTCTCTTTGATCTTTTGCTGTCTGTTATTTTGCATTAAATGCTAGTAGGACACTAGGCTTTCTGAAGTGTTGTGTTTTATTTTTAACAAGCCACAAATGTCAGTACCAGCCATGCCTCACCACTCCTAGCTCATCACAATGGTATTTACTATACCTCTAAAAAACATCTGCTGTAGTCCTCCCTCTAGTTAGGAGATTGTAGCCCGCACCGTGACTAGACATCATGGTCAGGGCTGGACTGGGAACCCAAAGCAGCCCTGGCAATTGTGTCGGAGCGGCGCAAGTGTGAAGCACGGCTGCTTTTATTACTGGGGGGCCGATATTGCAATACTGCTCCAAAACCGGCCCCCAGTAACAAAAGCGGCCCCCACCCTTCCTGCCTCCCGGGAAAGCACAGGATGCCCACTACAGCCAGTCTGCCCCTGATCATGGTGCAAGGAGGTTTCTGATGATGAAGCATGCCACCTATGGTGGGCGAGGGAAATCGTCCTTTAAAAGAATATTCCGCTCCAGCTGGGTTATTTTGAAAAACTCCTTTCTTTCCAGTTTAGACCCAGGTGTTTTGCTTGTGTTTAACTATTAGTGTATTGGAGAGTCAACTCCTGCTGGTCTTTAAATCTCCTCCGGCCCTCCTCTATGTGTTACGGCAATGCCAGTCATGCTACAGATGGGGAGGACTAAATATTCCATAGTTTATTTAAGTAACAATCCAATGCAACACTGCACACTACAACATTATAACATGAAAGCCATTGTTATATATCTTTTTCACACTCTTTAACACCGAGTGGAACTGTGCTTTGCAATAGGCTTTTCCTCCAGAGTGAACCTCTTCATGGTCTTTGCGTGCAGTTATTAAACATATGTTTTGCTTTTATAAACAATATTTAACATACTAGGATGCATCACTCAAGAAATCAATCAATTCATCTTTATTCGGCTATAAAAAAGCCATAAAAGCACACAATATAATACAAACACTGTGCAATAGAGGGCAAATTTACCATATTTCATAAGCCATAAAATATTAAAATATATAAAACCTAACAAAAAAGTCAATCCTCAAACATTGTTTTCCTAGAGGATACAGCAGCTTGCAGAAACATAGCTACACAGCAGCAGGTTTCGTCATCAATCAGAGTGCGTAAAAAACGATATGCCTGCCTGCAAGACCGTATCTTTCTGGATCTCATAAGGGGCATAAGAAATCTTCTTGCATATAGCACATAAAAACCACAAAAGAGAAAGTGCAGCATAGTTTGTTTGGACTGGTTATTGCATGGGCATGTCCTTAGGTCAAGCTCATGTTGACGCCCAATTGGGAAGCATAAAAGATATTTTATTGTACCAGCCCTAAAACTAAACAATAAAAACCGTACCCAACTCTTATTTGTATTCCACAAAAAGTCTGAGTGAGACTCCCCTAAATTAAAATGCAAGTAGTCTAAAACAGTCATTTTTTTACTCTCCACCCACAGTCTGTCTGTGGCAGCTTTCTCCAATAATAATTACTTCATTTGCTTCCTGCAAGCATTGGTCTGTGTCCCTCTATCCATAAACATATCGATTTGGCCTACACCTTCCAGAGATTTTTTAACATGGGCCAGCCAGGGGATGGATAGACCCCTATCACAGGCCAAACAATCATTAATTATGCTCTTTGTTAATGTGGCACCTACTGAACTCCAAATAGATAACCACAGGATGGCCGGATGACTCTGAATATAGCCACTCAAATAACCTATGCCCAACTCGCTGTGGGAAATGAAGTGAGAGGAGGATACAGGGCCTGATAATAATCTTCTACAGAAACGATTCTCCTCCCTCTGGAGGTTTGTAGGGTCACCCAGCCCCATACTCCCACACTGAAGGTTGCAATAGGAACACACTATGCAGAGTATATTTGGAATAAGGATTTCAAAGGCCTCTCACCCTTTGATGACTGCAAGCTAAGCAATGACCCAATTGCTCTTGAGAACTTTACTCTTCACTGTGCAATACTCTGGGACCACGAGCCCGAGGAGCTAAAATGAATCCCCAAATAGGAAAAAGAGCCAGTGCTGGATAAAGTGTTCATGCCAACAGTAATGGAATGGAATTCTGAGCGCTTCGGCCCACATGACATTAAAAATGACTTAGTAAAATGTGTCGACAGATTAAGAATCGCCATAAAATTAACAAAGGAATAGGTTAAAAGATGCAAGGCTTTGGAAGTTCGGGCAATTAAAACTGCGTCATCTGCATAAAGTAAGGAAGGAAGGGGGGTACCACATACTAGGGATATGTCAGGGGTGTTCTTAGTGAGTTCTACACTGAGCTCATTTATGTATAAGATAGGATACATCATATAATGAACCTGGGCCTGAGTTACTTAAAAGGTGCATTTTCCCTGTTTGCGCCACGATGCATCTTAAATCACAAACAGTAAAAATGCTCCCTATTTTCATAAATGTGCTACCCTCAGAGCAACCGTGAACTCGTGCTGCCCTCAGGGCAGCGCATTCAAGAGAAACACAGAGTAGCTGTTTAAAAGCTGCTCCATGTTATACAGCGCAGGCGGTCAACCTGTCTGCACTTTCAAAAGGGATTAGAGATCCCCTTGCAGGTGGATGCAGTGAGTGACTGCATTCGCCTGCAGGGGGATGTCTGGGGGTCCATGGGACCCCCTTTCATCTCTCGAGAGGACTGCCCACAGGAGGTGCACTGACAGTGTGCCACCCTTTTGTGGTGCTTTTTCAGTGCGCCTCCTATGTGGGTGTTTGCCTCTGTGCCCACATCGGTAATACGGCGCAGAGTGGAAATGATTCCTTCTATTGTATGGGGCCATGCCCCTATGCAAATGAGGGCATGCCCTCTCACAATAGTGCTGGCACTACAAGTGCACCAGCGCTATCAGTATTACAGAAGGGGCCGCACAAGCGTCTGCTGCCTTTCTGTAATATTAAAGTGCCCCAGGGGGTGCACAAAATTGATGCACATGCCTATTGCACCTGCAGCACTTTCTGTAATACGACCCCAGATGTTACATGCCTGCCTTTTCCTGTACTTTTCAATGAGGTTTCATTCTTCACCCTGTGTCTAATCGTTACCCTGTCACGACCATCCTCCCTGGTCTCAGATCCCCTCCTCAGTGTTAGGTTTAATTTGTAGAGGAGCAATACTTTCAATGGGAGGAGACCTGAACTTCTTAGCAGCAAACAGATTCACTGAGATAGTAAAGTGCTGGCCCTTCTATACACCCATTTCAAGCACCTCCAGGCATTCACTAGAACTGGTAGACGGAAATGTTTCCCACAGGATTTCTGGGTTTCTGGAAATCTTCCTGTGAAACATCTTGCTACGTCAGGATAGTGAGTGACCCGTCCAGCCGACTCTATGAATCTGGTGATGACTATAAAGTGCCTAGAAGCCTGTTTGTTAAGGACATTGGCAGTGCATAGCAGCAGCCAGGGCACAAGTGCTAAAAAAAGAAGTGGGGGGACTAACCTAGTTAATCAGTATGCAAGTGGCATCGCAGTGCGTGGCATCGCGGCGCGTGACATCACAGCGCCTGACATCACAGCGCGTGACATCACAGGAACTGGCATCACAAGAAGTGACATCAGATCTTAAGCCCTCACATATATGTTTAGCAGGTCTTTCATGAGTACATTTGAGCACATTTCGAGCATACTTGCAAACCCTCCTGATTTAGGCAGAAGATTCACACTTTTGTACGCTACACATAAAACTATGTTACCTTTTATCAGCGTTAAGTTTTCTCTAGCCATAGTGCTTTAAAAGAAATAGTGATATTTAGCCTCCTCAGGGGTATAAGCGCTATATAAATGCTATTTATTTTGTGCAAATGCTGGGAAACATCAACACATCTGAAGTTTCTACAGTGCATGCATATCTCCTAAACAGAGCCTGAACAAAGTTAAAAGCTGCCTCTCTTCAGTATGTGTGAAGTGCTAACAAGGTGTGAGCCTTTGTTTCCCCTCTGCTGCATTTGCATCAGGTGTGAGGCTCCTGACTGCTCCCAGCCAGGAGACTCAAACAAAAGGAGGCCTGATGACCCCTCCGATTCGGCCTTTGTTATGGGCCCAGCAGGAGTCAGAACTAAGAGAGCCCTGTCCCCGCCTGCACGTTGTTGCAGATAGAAAGCAGATAACGTGCAGGCGCTGCAGGATGTGTCCCGGTGTTTGTAAATTACACCGGGACGAATTCCGCATATTTTACTGTGGGGCCACACTTCTTGGCAGGGTGGACGGCGTCCACCCTGTGAAAAAAGTGGGGGGACGCCGTCCACCCGCGTGTACCCCCGACTCGTGCCCTGGCAGCAGCCTTGAATTCAGCATCCAACAGTTTGATGGCGTATGAAGCCCTGCCGTCCTATGCTTAGGGTCACTGGAATTATGGGATTCTGCAGCTGCAGCATTTTCTGCATAATGAAAGGAGTGCGTGGGAAGCCTCATCCAGTGGCCGGGTACCCCCACCTGAGAGCAGGGATCATGGGTGCCATGGCTCCCCCTCTCCTCTGTGTTCCACTAGAGTATCTAAACAGAAGGAGGCTCACAGTGACTGCACTCTACAACGGAAAAACAATGCATCTTCCTCACATGAAATTCTGTACAAATTACCAGCTCAGTTGCAGCCACGGACCCACTTGCACACATCCCATCTTGGAGCAAAGCACATGCTGCAATAAATGCAATCAGTACAGCAGCTGTCCCCACCCACACACAGCTTCTCTGAAGCTCAGGAGTACCCATCACCTACAGCATACCCATGCTACGTTTTCAGCATACACTATCTATAAGGTGGCACAGGACAAGCGCCCAGGCTGGGCTTTGGAAGGAGCTGGTCAGCCCAGGTGTGCAGTGGGCGGCACTTATCACACTTTTAATGACTGGAAAAATGCAGAAGTCCATCCAAGCATACATAAGAACAATGCACCTTCATTGCAGCGCATGGGCACGTCATCATCCATTAACTGCAATCAGTGGTGGCTGGTGGCCTTAAAAAGTCATAGGGCTTAATACTTGGGTTGAATTCCAGTGAGCAACCCTTCTTACGTCTCAGAGGGTTTGGGAGGTTCTCTCACACGCACTTCAACCCAGTCTTACTCTCTCACTCAGTCTCACTTAGTCTCATTCACTCACATTCACTAACTCTCATTTGCACTTGCACTCATCTTTACTCACTGTAACTCACTCAGACTCACTGATTTACACAGTCTTACTCATTCAGACTTTGAGCCACTAAGTCTCTCATTTTCACTTAGTGTCACTCATTCTGGTTCGCTCAATCGCAGTCTCACTTGTTCTCACTCAGTCCCACTCATTCTCGCTTATTCTGACTCACATATTTTCACTTACTGCCACTTAGTCTCACTCTGACTTAGTCTTACCCAGTCTCACTCATTCATATTCATTCTGATTCACTCAATCTCACTCTGAATCACTCACACTCCCTCATTCTAACACATCCTTACTCAGTCCCACCCATTCTGACTTACTGTGACTCACTCAATCTCATTCTGATCAACTTAGTCTCACTCTGACTCACTAAGTCTTATTTATTCTCACAGAGACTCACTCGGTCTCACTCAGTCTCATGGACTCACTCAGTCCATCTCACTCAATCTCACTCATTCCTGCTCACTCAATCTCACTTTGACTAACCGAGTCTTACTCAGCCTCACTCATTCTCACTCAGTCTCACTTAGACCCACTCATTCTCACTCTTTCTGATCCATTCTGACTCACTAAGTCTCACTCTGGCTCACTTTGACTCAGTGAGTCTCATGATGCTCTTTCTGACTCACTCAGTCTCACTCATTCTCTGTCTCACTGAGACTCAAGTTCTGACTCTTAGCCTCACTCTAACACACTAAGTCTCCCATTCAGTTACACTCACTGTCATCCTGCCTCGCTCACTCTTATTCATTCCCACTCATACTCACTCTTTCTATAACGCATTCACCTACTCCTTCCCTGACTCTCTCTTACTTTCACACACACAGACATGCTCACACATACACAGGTTCTCTCTCAAAGACACACACCCTCACCCATGCATTTAAAAGCTTGTATTAATTTCCTTGCACTCTGAGCAGGTCCTGTTCGCACCAGGGGCGTAGCACAGGCCCCTGCAGCCACTGCGGCACCCGGGGGCCCCTAACTCTTCAGGAGGCCCCCAGTCAGAACAAAGCCAATGAATATCTGTGAGATATGGGAAATTCAGGCCCCCCACAAGATATTCTCCTGGGGCCCCCGTTATGTTGAATACGGCACTGCCTTGGACTTCTGTTGCTCCATTTACCCTCGGGGGAGCCACACTGCTGCGTTCTGCTTCCAGCACTGGAGCATGAAATTAAAACCTCAAACCTGCACAGTCGAAGGCAGGGGCGTATCTAGGTCGTAGCTACCTTTGGTGCAGCAGGTGTAGTGGCACTGGGTTCCAGAGTCCTAAGGTGCCCATTGAAGCTCGATAATTGCTGTATTTTATTACCACAACAGCAGTCAAGGGGGACAGTTTTCTTTGCTTGCACCAGGGCCAATGGCATTTGTGCTAAGCTACTGTCGCAGGTACCAGGTTTCAGTCTCTACTATTTCGCCTCACCCACTCTGTAACGAGTTGGGAAAGGGTGGGGTGACAGGGTGATTGGCGTGTAGCCACTAGCACTGCGGGGCTCAATCCTGCGGCACCCATTGCTACCTTTAGCAATTACGCTTTAGCATGTCACAGATGGGGGACTCAATGAGGTGAGCTAGGGCCCTGAGACCAGGGCTGGGATTTCACCAGCCCGGGACAATCTCTCTGAATGCTGGTGCAGTTGTCTTCGCGCACCTGTGACAGCCATCAGACAGTTTTACTAGCTGCCTCAGGTTGTTGTTGGACCCGAAGTAGGTTGGCCTTTTTTGTTTTACCAATGTTCATAGAGCATGCTGTGCTTATCAAAAACCCAGGGGAGCACCTGTAGTGTGGGAGCACCTGTAGTGTGCCCAGGTTGAAAACATGGCCAGTGAGAATGTTTATTACATTTAGAACAAGAGCCCTCACTAAGCAACAGAGGTGGCATGCTTCATCATCGGGCAGCTCCTCGTTGGACTGGCGCTGCAATGCCCAACGTGCAAATTAAGCACTGGTGTAAATACCAGCTTCTGTGTCCTGGGATCACTGAAATGAGGCGCAGGCCAAGGCTTTGTTCACAGTGCTTAATTTATAAAAACGTCAGGAGGCCACAGAAGCTTGGAAGCTTGCACCACCCATTGCCCCTGATAGTGCTGCTAATGATAAGTGACAGTTCAGACTATTCCAGGCCCCGAAAGCTATAAGATTGGCTTTGGAAGCATGTTTTGGTCGTTTTGGAGGTATATTGATTTAATAAACAACAGTTGTTTTGCTTACCTTTAAATTAGACTTACAGTGCCACCATGTGGCAGACTGTCATGAGCGCCGGTGTTGACAATTCAGTGCCAGGGCCGAGCACCGAAAACCACCAGCTCAAATTAAGCACTGATTTACAATCATCTTCTTTTAGTGTAAGGGAGTCCCTGCAGTCCTTGGTCTGAAACGGAGAAGGGAAGGGAAGGGAATGCTTGAGAAGAATGTTACATTTCCACCCGGAATATGTTAAAAATTGAGCTGAATCAGTTCGTCCCCAGTGCTCACTCGGTGAGACCTTCATACTGGCCTCAATGCGCCACTTACATTGTTTCCCACAAACATGAGAGATCTAATCCTTCTGATACTCCGTGTTGTCTTTCCAGCAGGTACCAGCTGACATGACCAGTTGTGTCATCGAGGTCAAGAGCGGACTATGTACAAGAGCAGGTTCCCGGCCATGATCCGAGAGTTCTCACAAGATGGCGGAGCTGCCGTACAGTCACAGACAGAGACAACTCTGGCGGGCTACAAGCAAGATTCCATTTCCTCAACTCCAATGTTTGGACCTCGAGTTCACTTTGGGGTTATAAAGCCCCAAATTGTATTTTCTTTGCTCACATCCTCGCGGTGTTGAGGATATAGCGGCGCGGTGCAGTGATAGAAGCTGCTGACAGATTTTACAGGTTACTGCGTCTTCTGTCTTCCCCCAGGGAGCCCGTAGCTGCGCGTCTTTTATTTCCATGCCGTGTTATAGTTTGTTTATTCTGGCTCCTGTTATGAAATAATGCAAGGAGGTCTTGGCGCTGGAATCTCTAATCAGCAACATTACCTGGCCCTTAAAGAGAAATCTATGAGTCTGTCTTCCATGCTGCTCGTTGTGCGCATTGTGCCATAGATTGTATGCGTCCTGTGAGTAAATAATAGGTCTACTCTAAGCATACAGTGCATTAAAAGAACATCCCTCCTTCCATATTTATATAAAAGTGCCCACCTCATAAAATGGGTTTTCTCACTTTTAGGAAGCTTCCTTAAGTATATTAGGTCGTCTTCCACAAAAGGAATGAAATAAAATTATTATTATTTTTTTTTTAAACAGCTGTGTATTGGATCCTCAGAAGAGTTGGAGTGTTGTGTGATTACATGTTTCTGAATGTGTACCTTTATTTGTCTGTCCGTCTATCTATCTATCTATCTGACCATCCATCAGTCTGCCTATCTGTCTGTCAACCTATCTAGATATCCCGAGTATTATCTTGAGTCAGTCATGAGGAGGGAGTGGATGGGTGATGGAGGGAGTACATAGAATGGATGACTAGGTGAGTCGATAGATGAGAGACGGGTCAAAGGAGGAGTAAGAGAGTGAACCAATGAGCGACTGAGAAGAAGTGGTGAGTGAATATGTTTGGGGTTCAGAAAATGAGCGAGTAAGAGTGTGAGTGAATAGGATGTGGCTGACTCAGTCAGTGACATCCTAAGGATTTTGGAGGCCCTGGGCCAAATGTATTTGGGGGGGGGAGGGGGGAGACTTATTGGAACAGCTTTTAATTTATGATCTAATTTTAGCTCTTCCATGCCCCCTTTGGCCAAGTCACTGACAGTGCACAGGCACACTAGTGCAAATTCTAAATGTGTTTACATCTAATATTCAGGGATAGTGATGTGTATTTTCAATATTGTAACAAAGCAGCTGCTCACTAACACCCTCCCATTTCTCATATGTCAGGTCCTTTTTTTGATCTAAAAGAACCTTTTTTATGGATGTTGCATAAAACAAACACATTACTCTGCAAAATGTTTGTAATACTCTCATACATCACCTACATTAAAAATAAATTAAAGGAAAACGGTATTTAAAACAATCTGTCTTAGAACTATTCCAGGTTACCAGAGCAAGCCTCTCTGCAGAACAGGGGGGGAGGGTGAGGGGGGGCTGGCTGGGGCCATGGGCCAGAGCCAACCGTGCCCATGTCTTAAACTCTATAGGACCCGGACCCCCCAGGTTGGCTCCCGGCCCGCCCCCATCCAAACCCACAAATCAATACTTGACGACCAAAGCTGTGGGTAAAAGAGGCCATGTTTATTACAAACCAACACACAAACATGACAATATATAATTAATACAATTCGATACGATATGGATTTATCAAATTCAACCGTTAAGCAATATGTACATTTAAGTTGATCATAAAATCATAATCCATCAGCAAGTCTGACAGAACCTAATTTATATACCAGAAGAATGTTGTCTATTGCTCCAGCACTAAGGGGCCTTCTGGCTCGCGTCCCCCAACCAACTGAGAGCCACGCAAGGCGCAACCCACCTGCGTCCTTGAGAGGTGAGCCCCTGCCATCTGGTCCTTGTCCGCCACCTGAGGGGCCCACCCCTCCACCACCAGGCTGCCCAACGGGGCTCATAGGGAATAACCAGGGCGGATGCCCCATGCCCTAGTTTGTAAACTGGCGCCCTTGCCCCCAGCCGGTGTCTCCATTCTCTCTGGGGTGAGCTTACCGTATCACCCCTCAGTGCTGGCCTAGGGAGTATGCAGGAGGACTCCCCTTAACAATGTAAGGCAATTTATGTGGCCTCCTTACCGCCACTCTCTATTCAACTTCCAACACCTTTCCAAGCTCTACCTCTAGGGATGGGTGGGTGGGAGATTCACGGAGTCCCCTGAATACCGGGGCCGGCGCCGTAAGGAAGAGAGGGCGAGGACCAGGGCAAGTTGCCCTAAATATGCCCACGCCTCCTCCTCCCCCTCGCTGTTGCCTGCTCCGGCCGGAAGTGACGTCACGACGTTGCCCCGGAAGTGATTCACGCTGTAGTTACGCCCAATCCTTTGAAGAGGAACCACGAGGGCGTGGCCAGGTTCCCGGGGGGCCGCGTCCTAATGGCGCGCTTCCTTACAGTTCGCGCTTTTCCATAGGTCCCGGACCCCCCAGGTTGGCTCCCGGCCCCGCCCCCATCCAAACCCACAAATCAATACTTGACGACCAAAGCTGTGGGTAAAAGAGGCCATGTTTATTACAAACCAACACACAAACATGACAATATATAATTAATAAAATTCGATACGATATGGATTTATCAAATTCAACCGTTAAGCAATATGTACATTTAAGTTGATCATAAAATCATAATCCATCAGCAAGTCTGACAGAACCTAATTTATATACCAGAAGAATGTTGTCTATTGCTCCAGCACTAAGGGGCCTTCTGGCTCGCGTCCCCCAACCAACTGAGAGCCACGCAAGGCGCAACCCACCTGCGTCCTTGAGAGGTGAGCCCCTGCCATCTGGTCCTTGTCCGCCACCTGAGGGGCCCACCCCTCCACCACCAGGCTGCCCAACGGGGCTCGTAGGGAATAACCAGGGGCGGATGCCCCATGCCCTAGTTTGTAAACTGGCGCCCTTGCCCCCAGCCGGTGTCTCCATTCTCTCTGGGGTGAGCTTACCGTATCACCCCCTCAGTGCTGGCCTAGGGAGTATGCAGGAGGACTCCCCTTAACAATGTAAGGCAATTTATGTGGCCTCCTTACCGCCACTCTCTATTCAACTTCCAACACCTTTCCAAGCTCTACCTCTAGGGATCGGTGGGTGGGAGATTCACGGAGTCCCCTGAATACCGGGGCCGGCGCCGTAAGGAAGAGAGGGCGAGGACCAGGGCAAGTTGCCCTAAATATGCCCAAGCCCACTCCTCCCCCTCGCTGTTGCCTGCTCCGGCCGGAAGTGACGTCACGACGTTGCCCCGGAAGTGATTCACGCTGTAGTTACGCCCAATCCTTTGAAGAGGAACCACGAGGGCGTGGCCGGGTTCCCGGGGGGCCGCGTCCTAATGGCGCGCTTCCTTACAGTTCACGCTTTTCCATAGGACCCGGACCCCCCAGGTTGGCTCCCGGCCCCGCCCCCATCCAAACCCACAAATCAATACTTGACAACCAAAGCTGTGGGTAAAAGAGGCCATGTTTATTACAAACCAACACACAAACATGACAATATATAATTAATACAATTCGATACAATATGGATTTATCAAATTCAAACGTTAAGCAATATGTACATTTAAGTTGATCATAAAATCATAATCCATCAGCAAGTCTGACAGAACCTAATTTATATACCAGAAGAATGTTGTCTATTGCTCCAGCACTAAGGGGCCTTCTGGCTCGCGTCCCCCAACCAACTGAGAGCCACGCAAGGCGCAACCCACCTGCGTCCTTGAGAGGTGAGCCCCTGCCATCTGGTCCTTGTCCGCCACCTGAGGGGCCCACCCCTCCACCACCAGGCTGCCCAACGGGGCTCGTAGGGAATAACCAGGGGCGGATGCCCCATGCCCTAGTTTGTAAACTGGCGCCCTTGCCCCCAGCCGGTGTCTCCATTCTCTCTGGGGTGAGCTTACCGTATCACCCCCTCAGTGCTGGCCTAGGGAGTATGCAGGAGGACTCCCCTTAACAATGTAAGGCAATTTATGTGGCCTCCTTACCGCCACAAGGGCGACCAGGGCAAACCGCCCTTCGCCCTCCCCACCACAAGGCAACCCTTCCTATCAATCTTCAGGCTCGGAGCCATGTCGACTTCAAATGCACGGGTTCCTCAGTCTGGTTACCTCTGTAATGAAGGATAACCAACTCAGGGGACTGCAGTCCCACATGGCGTCTTCCGCCAGCTGCTAATGTGTGGGATCCGAGGATCACCCATGCCACTCACCCAAGGGAGACCTCTCCATCGCCCCCAGCTTCAACTCGCTCTGCTGGTTGCAAAAGAGCCATACGAGCCCACCGCACGGGCAACCGACCCAGTATTAGTCGTGGCTCTTAATTTCGTCCTGGCGCTATGAGACCACGCTATCTTGGAAACGTCCCTATCCAAATATGGGCAACCCAGACCGAGCTCCCTCGAGGCCCGTTGACCCAATCCCACCGTATCATTACCTCTGTAATGCAAGATAAACCAACTCAGGGAACTGTAGTCCCACATGGTGTCTTCCGCCAGCTGCCAATGTGGGGGATCCGAGGATCACCCGTGTCACTCACCCGAGGGAGACCTTCTCACCGCCCCCAGCTTCACTCGCGCTGCTGCTTGCAAAAGAGCCATACGGGCCTGACGCACGGGCAAGCGACCCAGTATCTACATCGCTTTGGCAAATATACCACCTCCATCTTGTCCGGTGACATATCCGGCTTGCAGCATGCCCCGATTCTGATTAGAGTGACCCACTACCTCGATCCCCCAGCTGCAGGAAATAGTCCAGCACGCGATATGCCCTAACTATACACAAGTCTGCACATGATAATCGGTGGGCATGTACGCCCCCCTGAGCATCAACCAGCCGCTACAGATCCCTTCCAAGTAGGCTCAGGTTATAACCTCCCCTAGGGAGTGAGTCTATCTACCTCCAAACCCAGTGAGCAGGAACTGCAGACCCCCATTGTCCCGAGACGCGATGTCCCTACCAGTTTGCTCCCCCTGGAGGGGTCCCCAAAATAACCCTGCACCTGTTGCTGGAAATAAGGTCAATCCGTCGGATGACTACCCCCAAAGTGGAGGTCACTCCACATGTTACTTGCTCGGATCTTGTCCCAAAGGGAGCCGAAACCCAATTTAGTCAGCTTTTCTGCCTTCAGTTATATCGATTGTTTGAAGAGTTTTGGTACTGTCGGTTTGAAATAGAACAGGGAAATGAACCAATAATGAATGATTCGTTTGGCCCAGTCCTATATTTATAAACAGCCTTCATCATCTTCACAGATGTGTCACATGGCAAGGGACCTGAACGGCCCAAAATTAGTGATGTATTATAAATGAAGGTGTGCCGAAAGCCCCTTGCCCAACCTCTTTTTTCTGAAGATTTATATAGCATGAACTCGACCCGAAGGTATAAGAGCGCTGTACATTAGCACCAGTTGCGTTATAGACGGACACCATCAATTTGTTATGCATGGTCACATTAAGGGGCAGATTTACCAGCCCCTTGCGCCGCTTTGCGTCACTAACCAGGTAAATTCCATCTTACTCCAAAGGAAGGATTTCTGGCCAGGCAATGGGAAGCTACCTTGAGTCATGAATCACTAACGGGCCTCATCCAGTAGTAAGCTGATTAAACGCGGAAAAACCCTGAACAACGAAGAGGTGTGGCTGATCAGGACAGCTAACTGATGCACAGATGAGTGGCCTCGCAGGACACTCCACTTCACCCAACTAACCAATGCAAGGTACACGACTGACTGGCATCCTGAAAGTGACATTAATGGAATCCTGTAACCCGAACATGCTGCCCAGTAAGCACCCTCTATTAAGCAAGCATGTAAGTATGCTACCTGTCTGTACGCTGCCCACACCGGAACGCATGGCAGCCCTGTACTAAGGGCGCCTCTGACTTATGAAAGAAAGCGATAGAGAATGTTCCATGCCAGCAAGTCTGCCAGCGCACAGTACGCAGCGCCACCCCTGGCCCATGAACGCCTTCCCTGGAGGGAGCAATGCGGCAGAGGGGCAGGGGACCCAGGGGTAAACATGGGCAGAGTGTTGTAAGCCCCCTGAAGTGTACACCTAGGATCCTCTACCCTATTCAACACTCCCCGGGCTGTTTTTACTGTCTCCTCGTTGTTCCCTCACCAAGTTCCTGCCCCTACTGCCCATTCCTCCTCCTTATGTTATCGATGCCATCCTGAAGCTGGTGACGCCACCTCACAGACGCCTACGATACAAATTGCAACACAATCTGTGTTAAGAAGGGGCCGGTTCTGGCCCCGGGACACGCTAGTATGAAGAGAGGTAGGTGCCCGTTCAGGAACACAGATGTACTAAAAAAGGAGATCTGTGCCCAGGGACGCAAATGTACGAAGAAAGGTAGGTGCCAGTCCACAAAGACGCATTCACGAAAAAAGGCATGTGAAACCCCAGGATCACACATGAAGTTAGAAGCGACAGATCCGCGAACCCACCTTCACCAGGCGAATCCCACCCTATGGGCACATTTGCTTACACCATCCCAAAGAACCGACAGACCCTACAGACGCGCACGTCAATAGAGATGTGTCCCATGGAGAGACATATCAATTCAAGGTGTAGACCGACCTCGAGGACGTACCCATTCTAGGGAGGGACAGGTCTAATGTTGAGACATAGCCAGGGAACATACGAGTCCTAATAAGACCCACAGTGTAAGAAAAGGCAAATCTTAACGCGAAGACAGCAAGAGCAAATGGGAGACCGTCGGTAAAAGATGGAGAGACAGTCTTAGCCAACAGGGGCGGGAAGAAATGACCCTCCTACCTCCCAAATACAACCGTGCTAAACTTAGCTTGTAGGAAGAACAAAGGTCTCAACACAACCAACAGTTTAGGCCAGTCCAGACAGTAAAACGCTAGATACCGCCACAACACTCGTTTGAACACCGACGATATAACTTACGAGATTGTAACCTGGAAATTAATGTGTGCCAGAGGGTCTCACCATCTGGCAGACGTCAGCACCTCCTTTGTGGCCGATCCCAACCACAACACTCATACCTCACACACTAGCTCTGCCCCACACCCTTGAACTGCTGACCTTCCGCGCTCCTGCTCGAGAGGCCCTGCCAGCAACAGACGAACGAACCCCCAACCAGATCCTCAGGACAGTAACCACCGTCATCAGCTACAAGCAGAGTGTGAATGGCATAATAAACAACACGGGCCAGAATGATTCCAACAATGAACTGTAAGGGTATTTAGGGGGCAGCTACCATGGGCTCGCCGAGCTCTAGGCGAGTCACGAGGCAGATAAGGTTCCCGTGCGTAGACCAAGCCTGACAAGCTACGAATCTCTAAAGCTGTGCTCCACCTCCTCCCCCACATACATAGGAGCCACGTGCCTTGGGTTTACAGGCGCATTCTGATGCACCCAATGTTACGGAACGACCTCTATAATCCTCGGATGTCCTGCCCTGAAACTCTTACCTCCGGTGCACCCAGGCTCTCCCCTGGGGCTCCCACCACCCAATGCCCCAGGGTGCAAAAGGGCCTCTCTCGGGACACCGAACAGGATGCAACCTCCACTGGCCGCCCTGAAGAACCTACCAGCGTGAGCATACCAAGCCCGCCCCCTCACTGCATCACCCTGCCCGTTTTCATATTGAGGCACCTCTCCTTAGTTAGATCCCTGCAATACCCTGTGATCAAACCATCCTGGCACTGACAAACAAAACGTAAGGGTAGCTGGACGCCCATTAACCACTCTAAAAGACATCCAACATGAAATAGCAGTGAATGGAAAAGCGCCACCAGAATCAAACCCCTCCTCCACTTGGTCAACAAGAGCCTACATAGCTGCGTCATCTCGGGGCTGCTCCGGGTACAGATAAATGCTGATTCGTAGCCCGATGTCCCCTTCAGCGTTAGTGCCGTTCCCTGCGCCCACCACCGTGAGGTCGCCGAAATTGTGCAAATTCGTGTCTAACTGCCCCAGGCAAAGACCATACAGTCACATCACACCCCCGAGGCCCCCCTGGGCCATTGTCTCAATAACCGATAACCACGAAATGAGCTAACCTTCTGCACTGTGCCTATAACCAGGCATTTAACTATTGACCAGCTGCTAATGTGTGATCGAGTATCAGTTCTGCACACAAAATAACGGAGACACTGCAAAAGTGTAGCTGAAAATGGATTGTGAAAAGACCATGTCGGTTTCAACACCTGACTCCAGCCGGAGCTAATCCTTTTATCCCCTGCCTTCTGCCAGATCTCTTCCTTTCCCCACTGCCTTCTTTTCTGTTGAATCAACGCACGTGCTACAAATAAAGATGCCCCTTTTGGGTCATAAACTGCCTTGACCTGAATCATTAATCGCACTTTTATTTATATCCCCGCATGTTCTTTAAGCCCCGCTTAGACACAATTGAGGATTCCCGCCGTTTGCTTATTCTAACCCGCCCTTTTCACTCCGGGTGACTTGCAGCTAAGCTCGCCCTGCATGGGCGTTATTGTCGTGTTTATTGTCGGCGCTCAATCTCCCCAGAGCCTTACTACCGCCCGCCAGCCGTAGGTAATTAGAGGAGGAGAGGGGCACATGAAACTGACGCGGTCACTCCTTTTACGCACGTCTTTAATTATGAGCACCAGGCAGTCGCAAGAACCAGAGGCGTGAGGGGTCACCTGATCCGGCCCCCCCCCGTTTAACCACAAAACAATCACAAAGCCTCCCCCGCGACTGGCCCGTGCCACAACCAAAGGCCCCTCTCCCTTTACCTCCGTGTACCGCAAGTACACTACGGCTAAATCCCCGCTTCCTAGGCTGCGCCACACTCCACTGTCCTTCGAATCCCGGAATTGCTGCGAGGCTCCCACACGACGACCGCTGTTCGTAAAAGACGACGAGCGCCGGTCCCCCAACGTCGCGTAGACTCCGTAGACTCGCCCGACCTGCAGAAGAAGAGACAAGAAAAAGAAGCCCGCGACGATCTGGAGATTCACGGAGTCCCCTGAATACCGGGGCCGGCGCCGTAAGGAAGAGAGGGCAAAGACCAGGGCAAGTTGCCCTAAATATGCCCACCCCCACTCCTCCCCCTCGCTGTTGTCTACTCCGGCCGGAAGTGACGTCACGACGTTGCCCCGGAAGTGATTCACGCTGTAGTTACGCCCAATCCTTTGAAGAGGAACCACGAGGGCGTGGCCGGGTTCCCGGGGGGCCGCATCCTAATGGCGCGCTTCCTTACAGTTCGCGCTTTTCCAGACTGAGTGGTTATGTCATGGGCTGGATGGAACAGTGAATGAGTGCATGTGTGAATGAGGAAGGGACTAAATAGAATAGCCGAGTGGGTGAGTGAGTGAGTACTCGAAGGATTTGTTGAACGAGAAGCTAACTGAGTGAAATCTTTAGTCATGGAAAGGTACCAGATTCTCTGAACTTTTGTCAATGCCAACATCATTGAAGGAAACAACTCTGGGACCTGGGAGTGAATGAAACCCTTGCAGAGCTGCTGGTCTTTCTGTGTTGAGCAAGGAAATATTTATTCGGTAAAAAAAGATTAAACTGTTTGATAATGCGAGATGCAGAAGAGAAACGTACATTTATAAAGAAACGATCGGGGAGAACTTAAGGAGAAACCAGATCCTCCATTCCATCAACCATTGACAATTAGAAGTAATCTGTATCAAAAATCCCAAACAGGTGACAGTTATAACTCAAAGAATTACCTTAATCTTAAACCAAATCAGGGAAGAGGTGTTGTGCAGCGGCCAGGGTGCCTGACTCCGGAACACGGGAGCTCACCGTTCGATCCCCGTCGCCGGCGGCAGGTTAGCCCAGCACCTTGTGACTCTGGGCAATAGCAGGCTTAATCTTCCCGACGGCCCCCAGCGCCGGACGCTTTACAAATGCTGGTATTTCATATTTTATTTATAACCTTAGAGCAGTCCTAACCTTTACACTGACCAGATCCCAATCTAACCCTAATTGTAGCTCTTATGTTAAGCATCACCCTAAAACTAACACTAATCAAAATCTAAACTGGAATTTTACCCCGGGACCTTAAACCTTTCCCAACCATTACCCAGTATGTTACACACCTTATCAAAGATGGCAGGTATCTACATGCACGACTGTCTGTTTCACACTTTTCTCCCACGCCCATGTGTTTGTGCAACCACACGCTTGCTGCAGCTTAGTTTGAGCCGTCCCAGCCATAGTGGTTCAACAACAATCACTTCCTCACGCAGTTTCTATCCATCCGCACACAAGCATCTGTGGCTTGAGGCTTCTGTCTCACTCCTATGGGATTCAACTCAAGGCAAGGAGCAGAGACAAGACACCCATGTGGTCGTCACGTATGATGTCACAACACACACTGACAAACTCTCCCATGGATTAGCATGCTCCCGGCCGACAAGAGTCATGCAGCGCCTAGTCACTGGTACGAAGCGCTATATAAATGCAAACTACAATAGAGTGCTTAGAGAATGTCTGCCCCTTTTAGCGCTAGCTCAGGGCAGTCTCCTGTTAACAGGAGTAGCACCAACTGCCTTTCACGTGGCAGTCCCAGGAGAACGACGCCTGTTACACCGAGAGAGCCCACCTGTAGCGCGTACATTTGAATACATTGATTGCACGAATGGTTTAATGACTAGATGAAAGACTGCGTGAATGGTTTAATGAATGAGCACAAGACGTGCAGCTTCTATAAATGCTCTGCGCTGTCTTCCGACGCCTCAGGAGGGTGGATGTGAACATTTTACAACACAATGGAATAACACTGAAAATAGGCCAGGAAGCAGGCGACCGGGCCTGTCAGCAGGAGGCATCCAATCCGTGCAAGGCCCAGAGAGGTGTTACATACCATTAATCTGCAGCCCAGCTGGAGGCCTGTTCCATGGGCCTTCTCCCGGGCCCGGTACTCCTGCGCCTCAGCGGGGGCCTGGACGCTCTCATCTCCCATCAGCCAGCGCGCAGTTCTGGTCTCCGGTTTGTTCTAATTCCACCATCCTCGTATTTTTACTAAAAGGAAGAAGATATGGACTGCTTTTTTTCACCTCAAAGCCCTTTTCTGATACCCCTTGGCAGAAACTGACGCATGAACGGTGGCTTATCGACCTCAGATGGATAAAAGGCTGAGCGGACCTGCCAGGATTTGAACCAGTGATCAGAAATTCAAACACAGGCCCCTACAGTGTGCGCATTAGTCCTGGCTTACATTGGACCATGGCACCAGACCTGTAAATGGGCTCTCTTATAACACCAGCAACAACACGCCTCCGGAACGTCACTTTTTTTGACGTTCTGTGGCGCAGAAGCCTGCGTGATATTTATCAGGTAGCACTAAGCCACTTTTTTTGGCTTAATGCTGCGTGATAAATATCAGTCCCTTTAGGAAAGGGGGGGCCGCTCGGCCCCCCCGCACGTATGGCGGGGTGCCGGCCCCCTCCTCCCCCTGCACTCTCGGTGGTGGGGCGTGCCCCTCCGCCGCGTCTTTATGACGCGGCGGGCGCGCCCCACCGCCGATTGGTGCTGGCTCCTGCATTGACCCGGAAGCAATCTAATTGCTTCCGGGTCAAAGGGGGGGAGCCAGAGTGGGCGGACCAGTTGTAACTGGTCTGCCCCCAGAGGGGTTAAAAGGCCGGGGGAGCGCGGGAGGCGCCCTCTTGTTCCCGCGCTCCCCAGGCTTGCCCCGCGCCTCGTCAAGGCGCAGAATAATCTTTTCGTTTTTATTTCGTAGGTGGAGTGTCCAGCACTCGGTGGCTGGAGCAGAGCGGCCCCCTCCCCCTTTCCTGCTCAGACTCTGCCTTTGGCTGCAGCAGGCCCCCAGTTCTCAGGGCTACAGCTACTACAACCCCCGCGCATGCGCACCACAGGGGCCATTCTGGGGACCTTGCGATCGAAACAACAAGATAGAGACACAGGTTCCAAACAGAGGGCGAAGCAGGGTCGGGCATGGTTAGCACGAGGATGGGAGACCGCAGGGGCAGATAACGTACGGTGCATACCAGTAAAGGCAATTTTGGCAAATAATTACAGGCGAGCGTTTTTAATAATAATAATTATAGATGTGAGGTGGTGGTGGCACTGTTTATTGAGGGGTGATCTGGTAATAAGTGCAAGTCGGTGTAGCTAAGGTTTTGTACTTTGAGGTGGTGGCATCTGCTGCGCATATAAAGGGGCCTTTTGGCAGATTTGGCAGTGCTATACCCTAATTTTCTTTTCACCCTAGGATCTCGTTAACGCGGCGGGCTGAGCCAAAGGAGAGTGGCGCGGTGGACAACGCGATCCGGGGACACAGGCAGGCCTGCATTTCACTGCTTCTGTTGGGCCGCCGGGCTAGAGTGCGCTCGCCCAACACCCAGGCTAGCTGGTGTGTCGCGGTCACAGTTGCGTGGTGCTTACGGCCAGTCTGTGTACCTCCAACTCGGGACAGGTAAACACCAGGCAGGCCCTAGTGGGCGCAGAGACACATCAGGGCTCATACGATTCGTAAGTGTAGGTGGTAAGTGTAGGTGGTTTACCTGTTGCAGGGATGACTAGTGGACGTGGCGCTAGGCGCTCCCGCATGGAGCATATGCTGGAGGGCATGATGCGCAAGATGACAGCTATGGACAGGAGATGGGGGAAGGTGGACCAGATAGGCAAGAGCGTGGCAGAGCTCAGACAAAGGTTCGACGAACAGGTTGGGCCATCGGGGAGACCCAAGCGAATAATAGTGCCCCCGCACCCCAGGGGGAATTTGGATGCTTTGCCCAAGCGGGTCAGGGCCAAGAGGGGTAGCGGTCGGGTCCCCAAGCCACACGGAGAGGGGGGTGGTCCCTGAGGGAGGGCTTAGACCGCCGGTGGCTCCTTTGCCCGCTCCCATAATCCCGACAAGTCTACCGGTGACACCGGCTCCGGCCTCACCGGCGCCAGCACCAAGCATAGTGCCTCAGGTGGTCCCAGCAGTAGTCCCGGTGGTACCCGTGCCTATTCCGGTACCCGGCACAGTATCCCCCATGCCAGTTTCAGCACCCCCAGTGGTTGGTCGGGTACCTCCAGAGCTGGCAGCGCAGATACCGGCTGTACTCCCTTGGCTAGGGATAGGTGGGATGTTACCTTCTTCAGTGGGTGCCAGGGAGGTGGGAGAGGAACCCTCGGCGGAGGCCAAAAAAATGGTAGCAAAGATCATGATTGCTCAGGGTGGCGGGGGGGGCCAAGCGCGCCCATTACTCCACAAGCAACAGGTTCGGGCAGCGACTCTGGAAAAGACAAGATTGTTGAACCAACGCGAGCCGCAGAAAGTGGTAAGGAGGTGGCATTACCAGTGCTGGGGGAAGGTACAATACCCTCCAGGAGGGAAAATCTGGCTCAGCATGTGACACAAGAAGTGAAGGATTTGATCTGGGCGGGAAAATATGTCAATATGTTTTCCTTGCTAGTTGATAACAGGGAAATGGAGTATGCTAGGAAACAGAAAGACTGGATGTTGCCTAGCGAATGGCGGGGTGAAATGGCGAGATTCAGGGTGGAGGAGACATTGATCAACTGGATTAGAGCCTTTTCTGTGTTTATGGCAATTACAGCCGAGCGTTTCCCGAATTTGCAGGCAGAGATGGCATGTTACCAGAGTAGGATCACAACTTTCAGCGAGAAATATGGAGGGGATGGGTGGAAGGAGTACGACACTACTTTCAGGAAGGCTAAGGAGTTTGACCACGCATTATCATGGGATAGGGTGGATTCGATTTCATGGTATGGCCAGTTTACGGCAGGGAGTGCAGGGCCAAGCTGGAGCAAAAGCTACCACTCCAATCATCAGCAGCCCTTTCGGCCACCTCAGGGGGTGGCACAGCCACTAAGACAGGGAGCAGTGGTGGGCGGAAAGGGGTGTGCTGGGATTTTAACAAGCGTACATGCACCAGGACACAAGGCACTTGCAAGTTCAGGCACGCATGTTCCATTTGTAACCATCCTTCCCACCCAGAAACAGTCTGCCGCAATAAAGGTAACGCCTCGGGAAACAGGGGAAGAAAGAAACAGGATTAGGGGGGGAGGCCGGTTGGTAGCTCATTCACCCATTGACGTTCTGGCTATGACTCCTTGGCTGAACAGGTACCCAGACCATGCCTCGGCGGCGATGTTGCAGGAAGGTTTTTGGCAGGGCTTTAGGATCCCAGCGGTGGGATATACCGGAACACCAGAATGTAGGAATCAACTCTCAGTTAAGCACAACCCAGATGTGGTGGCGGCAAAAATAGCTAAAGAGCTGCGCCTGGGTAGGATAGCGGGGCCGTTTAATGACATCCCTGTACCGAATTTTGTTTGCTCGCCCCTCGGCGTGGTCACCAAAAAGGAGGAGGGCGAGAACAGGCTCATTCATAACCTATCAGCACCTAGGGGCGCATCATTAAACGACGCCATAAATGAAGACCTTTGTAGTGTTAAGTATGCGTCTTTTGACCAAGCAGTGGATATGTTGAGGACTCTCGGACCGGGAGCCTTGATGGCCAAGTCGGACATTGAATCGGCTTTTCGGCTACTGCCAGTGCATCCCCTAGATCAGCATCTGCTAGGTTTCTCTTTTCAAAACAAATTCTATATGGATATGTGTATGCCCATGGGTTGTTCTGTTTCATGCGCCTACTTTGAGAAATTTAGTTCCTTTCTGGAATGGGCTTTTAGGCAAACGTCAGGACACCTCCATGTCATGCATTACCTGGATGACTTTCTCTTTCTGGGGTCGGCGGGCTCACAGGAGTGTGGGTGGGCATTGCAGGAATTTTGCGTGCTCATGTGGGCTTTTGGGGTCCCGCTGGCACCCGGAAAGACGGTGGGTCCTGCAACCACATTGGAATTCTTAGGCATAGAATTGGACTCAGTGGAGGGTTGTTTCAGGTTACCCAAAGACAAAATCACGAAATTCAGAGCAGCTCTCCAGCAATGTTTGGTCAAAGAAAGAGTGATGCTACAGCAGCTACAGCAGATTGTGGGCCAGCTGAATTTCGCATTAAGAGTCATACCCATGGCACGCCCCTTCTCCCGCTCAATCTCGCAGGCCATGACGGGCCTGCGAGAGAAACACCATCACACTAGATTGCTGGCTGAGGTCCGCCAGGACATGCGTATTTGGATCGCATTTCTGGAGGGCTTCAACGGCAGAGTGGTGTGGTGCGGTTCCCCTTCTACGTCTGCAGAGTTAGGTCTATGGACGGATGCTGCAGGCAGTGTGGGGTTTGGTGCCATACTGGGAAACAAGTGGGAGGCCCAACGGTGGCCGGTTTGGTGGGATGCGAGCGGCCTGACAGCTAACATCGGTTTCTTGGAGCTATTTCCAATATGGGTTGCATTAACAGTTTGGCCTGATCAGTTGTGTAATCGATCTGTAATCTTCTGGTCAGATAACATGACGGTAGTCGAATGTATCAACCAGCAGGCGGCACGATGTAAGTTTATACTCTGCCTACTTAAGGAGATTGTGTTGGTTTGCATGAAACTCAATGTACAGTTTAGGGCCAAACATGTCCCAGGGGTGTTGAATAACGCAGCCGATGCACTCTCTCGCTTTAAGATGCAGGTATTCAGGGAACACCTACCATCCGCAGAGGCGACGCCTGCACACTTCCCAGCAACACTCTGGCAAATTGGTGCCCCCAGCTACAGAACCTCGTGGCAGCTAGCCTAGCGCCCAGGACCAGGATAGCTTACGAAGGGGCGTTTTTGTCTTATTGCTCCTTTTGGGACGGGACTGGGCAGAGAAATGGGAGCATGAGGAGAATTTCGCTAAGTACCTAGATGCATTACATAAGGAGGGGCGCTCAGCAGCGACAGCTAGCAGACACAGGGCGGCCGTGTCTTTCATGGCACAACTCAGGGGGCCAGAGATCCCACGAATAGTTTCATCGTGCGGAAGGCACTAAAGGGGTGGCGGCGCCTGCAAGCAACCGCCGCAGATTCCAGGCAACCGATAGGTTTAGAACGGCTGGCATCATTATTGAATGCCTTGTCTGACACCTGCAGTTCGTATGGGGAAGTACTCTTGTTCAGAGCCGCTTTTACTTTGGCCTTTTATGGGGCATTCCGGGTAGGGGAACTGGTGGCTAGCAGCAAGCAGGACATGCTGGGGGGTCTTCGACTGGAACACACAAAAATATTGGGCGATGTGCTGTTGATTACCATACGTAAATCAAAAACTGACCAGGAGGCCCGGGGGACGGGCTGGTACTCCATCGGGCACGGGCTAATCCTTGCTGCCCAGTGTTCCACGTAGAAGCCTTTATCAAACAGCGAGCGGGCGCAAAGGAGGGAGCATTGTTAATGCATGCAGACGGTACCCCACTGACCAGGTTCCAATTCCAACGAGTACTGTCAATGACAATGGACAGGGCTGGTTTCAATCCAAAGGATTTTGGGACGCATTCCTTCAGGATAGGTGCGGCCACCGAGGCGACTGCTAGAGGGTTGCATGCGAGCAGCGTGAAAAGGATTGGGAGATGGTCTTCCAACTGTTACAAACGTTATGTGCGGATGCACATGCTGTGAGGTGACAAGTAAGTTACGCTGACGCCTGTCTTGTTGTTTGCTTCTATTTCAGTTTCTCGAGCCTGTCACGCAGGGCGGAAACTGTTGCCGGGTCACCAACAGCAAGTACCTTCAGCACGGCGGACACAGGAACAGAGGAAGGAGACACAAGTGGTATGGGTGGTTGGTCACTCATTTGTGAAGCGCGTTAAATCTGTTTTCTTTTCAGGTAGCTATAGACAGAGGGCGGAACAAGGAGGTTTCAAAGTTTCCTTTCATGGTAGGGGGGGCCTATGCCTCAGTCAGTTAGGGGGTTCTTTACAGAGTTGCTCAATAGACACACCCTGCCGCCCGGAGTAGTTATCCTACACCTGGGGGGCAACGATCTGGTGAAATTGGGCAGGAGGGTCCTGATGGAGGAGATAATTTCGGAAGTAAACTGGCTAGCTAAAACATGCCAAGGCTGCACCATAGTGTGGTCTCAGATGATTCCTAGGCTCAAATGGAGGGGGGACTCGGTCAGGGCGTTGAATCACTCGGTAAAGAGGATCAACAACAAGATAGAGAAATTATTTCGGTCACCTCAACTACAGAATATACCACATGGGTGTATCTGGGGGAACAGTTCTTCTTGCAAGACGGGGTCCACCTGACTGGGGCAGGTAACCAACTTTTTCTGGAGAACATTTTGGCATGGCTGGGAGGTTCTAAGTAGGCATGACCTTTCGGAAGAGGAGGATAGGGGGGCCAGATAGTCGGTCAACTATGCTGGCCTGTGGCGGTAAGGTCATGATCGGTGAGCAGTCAATTTAAGGTCCTTAGGGGCGTCACCATTCTTGAATGGGGTCGCCCAGGGGAGGGGCAAGTGGTCTCTCCCAGAACTCCAGGGGCGGTACATCCGCTTGGTTGGATGGGTGCGGGGGAGGGGGAGTCACGCTTTCTTTGGGCTGGTTAGCCACCCCGCACGTGCACGATGACGTCATTAAACGGCGCAGAGTGCAAGGGCCCCCTTTGGTTAATGGAGTTCATGGAGCGTACTGGGATAACCGGGAGGGGGGAAGTACCCTCTCGGTAAACGGGCCCTCTGCGCATGCGCACTCATACGTGAGGGCGTAGCTGGTTAATAAGGATTTGACACCGGTTAGCGACCTTGCCGTAGGCCCAAAACTAGGATATGCAGAAAAGTAATAAGTATGATGTTAGATTCGGTTAGGAAACACGCTGTATTAGACATTTGTTAAGGTTAGCCATTGATACCTGTCTACATTGATTGTAATCTAATGTCTAATTTTTTCTGCATAAAATGCTTGTGTAAATATTGTTTATTTCAAATTTTAATTTGTTTTCATGTTTTAATAAATACGGCCGGGGGGTCGCGAGACCCCCCGCCTTCCAAAGAAAACTCCTCTCATGTCCAATTGCTTTAATTGTTTAACAGTGGTAGTGCGCAAGACAGGGAGGGGGATAGTCGGTAGTCCCTGACCATAAGGAAAGGGGGGGCCGCTCGGCCCCCCGCACGTATGGCGGGGCGCCGGCCCCCTCCTCCCCCTGCATTCTCGGTGGTGGGGCGTGCCCCTCCGCCGCGTCTTGATGACGCGGCGGGCGCGCCCCACCGCCGATTGGTGCTGGCTCCTGCATTGACCCGGAAGCAATCTAATTGCTTCCGGGTCAAAGGAGGGAGCCAGAGTGGGCGGACCAGTTGTAACTGGTCTGCCCCCAGAGGGGTTAAAAGGCCGGGGGAGTGCGGGAGGCGCCCTCTTGTTCCCGCGCTCCCCAGGCTTGCCCCGCGCCTCGTCAAGGCGCAGAATAATCTTTCCCACCCACCAGCCCCTGAAGCAGACTCTTGTGTTTGTGTGTTGATTGTATCACTTTAGGTTCGTTTTCACTGTAGTTGTGAGTTGGTGTGAGTTTTTCCTTAGGCCTTTTTTCCCGTTTACAGGCTGTAGTATCAAGTTATGGTTGCACAGTAAGGTTTTGTGTAAACTCTTTGTCCTTAGGCCTTTTTCCCGTTTGCAGGTAACATAATTGTCGTATTTATTGATAGTCCTTGGTCAGGCGGTAAGGTCATGATCGGTGAGCAGTCAATTTAAGGTTCTTAGGGGGCGTCACCATTCTTGAATGGGGTCGCCCAGGGGGAGGGGCAAGTGGTCTCTCCCAGAACTCCAGGGGCGGTACATCCGCTTGGTTGGATGGGTGCGGGGGAGGGGGAGTCACGCTTTCTCTGGGCTGGTTAGCCACCCCGCACGTGCACGATGACATCATTAAACGGCGCAGAGTGCAAGGGCCCCCTTTGGTTAATGGAGTTCATGGAGCGTACGGGGTAACCGGGAGGGGGAAGTACCCTCTCGGTAAACGGGCCCTCTGCGCATGCGCACTCATACGTGAGGGCGTAGCTGGTTAATAAGGATTTGACACCGGTTAGCGACCTTGCCGTAGGCCCAAAACTAGGATATGCAGAAAAGTAATAAGTATGATGTTAGATTCGGTTAGGAAACACGCTGTATTAGACATTTGTTAAGGTTAGCCATTGATACCCGTCTACATTGATTGTAATCTAATGTCTAATTTTTTCTGCATAAAATGCTTGTGTAAATATTGTTTATTTCAAATTTTAATTTGTTTTCATGTTTTAATAAATACGGCCGGGGGGTCGCGAGACCCCCCGCCTTCCAAAGAAAACTCCTCTCATGTCCAATTGCTTTAATTGTTTAACTGTGGTAGTGCGCAAGACAGGGAGGGGGATAGTCGGTAGTCCCTGACCATAAACGCAGTGTTCTGCGTTAAAGGGGCGTACAATGGGGGTTGCTGGGGGCGCTCCCAGCAACATCCATGGCCTTTTGACACTGCCCCCAGATTTACGAGGCAGCCCCAGGGGGGCGTAAGGGAGGCACAACGAGGAGAAATATCTTTATTTCCCCTCGTTTTTCCTTTTTCTATGCGTGCTGCATTCTGCAGCGCACTTAGAAAGAGGAAGAAGCCTCTTGTGATTATTTTTGTACAGAAAAGTTTCCCTTCCTGCACAAAAACAATCATCCCCGCAACGCAGGCAGCCTTGCACCATGGTGCAAAGATGCCTGCGTTGGCGCACGGCAGCCCATTGTGCGCCGGCGCAGGGAAAAAGGACAGGAATGCGCCGTATCTTATAGATACAGCTCATTCCTGACCTTTTCTTTTGCCTTAGGGATGCGCAGCAGGAAGGCCTGCTGCTCTGCCCTACGGCAAAACCTCATAAATGAGGCCCTTAATTTTTTTCCCATGGAGAAACCCATTCCTCTATACCCTCACCAAGTGTCTGGGAATACCCTCGCTGCTTGCTCCCTGAAATTAGATTTACTCCTGCACTCAGCAGGAGTAAATATCCATCGTGTTATGGGTAGGCCTGGGCAGTTATTTAATAACGCAAGCAGATTTCCCTCTAAAATCTGTCAATCGAAATGTAGCAGAATATTTTCCCATTGGAGCAACGCGATGACAATGGGAACAACGCGAGGCTTCAGAATGTGATTGAGATTTGGTATCCCCTAGCGCTATTTCCAGCGAAAGTTTACAAACGCGCAGCGTTGTGGTCAGCGGGCTGCTACTCGAGTGGCAGCAAAATCAACTTGGAAATAGAGTGGTGCCCTTCGCGCTGATTGTTAAGCGCGGAAGCCGCTACCGGTGCTAACATCAGAGCGCAAGTAAAGCAGCGCGATGTGCATGGTACCACCCGTTGGCGGAACCCCGCAGAATCTCATGGAGTTTTATGTAACCCAGGCTTACTCATGGATGGAGATGGGCGGTGGTATTGTATGTGGGGTTTATGGACAGCTACTTGGCTCCCTTGTGCCAAGAGAACTCTTATGGGGGTGGATGTTTTGTGTTTTACAAACAGGCACATTAAAAGATAGATGAATATTTCTTTTTGTGGCCTGACCACCAAACTGTCAGAGTAGCCGACACATCGCCTCCCCACACCGGTGGAGGTCATGATGCCAAATTTAGAGTTTCGTATTGCCTCACAGTTGCACCCAGTGTAATTGCCATAATGGCCATAAAAATATACAACTTAGAAATGGACCTTCCATTTCCAGGATTCCCCTACAAAATTGCCAAGATGAGCTTGGAGTTTTTCTCAGTGTGCTGAGGACATTTTCACATATACTTTATGCAAGAGTGCCTTGGTTTGAGTGGGGGTTTGATTGGAAGTTCCCACAGAATGAACACAAGTGGAAATGGCATCGAATGGGCTCCCTAGCTTAGGCGTTTCACCTAATGCCATTTCGTCAGTGTCGAGGCTGCCAAATGAGTGTTACCCGTGGTGGAGCCAACACCAGCGTTGCCATCGGAAACATCACCTTCCACTGCCCTGTAGATGGATCAGCAGAATGAAGATGTTGGCGCATGCAGCATCCAACTTTTTTTAGAAGCTCTTGTGATCAACCTCTTCTCAATCCGGGCATGGGTGTCCAGAGTTTGGCTTTGTCTTGGGAGGAGGTGACCAGAAAGGAGGATCCAGAGATGTTTTAACAAAAGAGATACCCACACGAAGGTGTGCCTAATTGGGTGGGTCTGGTTGCCACAGACTACCCCGGAGAGTGAGGGAGCGAGAATATTGGAGAGAGATCTTGGCAGGGAATCTGCAAGAAAGTCAACAGTGCATGGCCCTTGTCGCTTGTACCTTATGCAGCCTTATTTATGCAGAGAACAGCAATTATGCAATTGTGAATAAATACTCCTATTAGTAAATTAGAATCAACAAACATACATTACTTTATCTACTGGGCAAAAGAAGACGACACAGCATGTGCACACATTTACACACTGGCCTTGTAGGTGTTGTGGAGCTTGGCCCAATGGTCAATCACTGAAAACAGGCCCAGAAAGCCTACTTACACGAGGCGCTCTATGTAAATGCCCTTTGGCGCTAGACAATGTAGGGTTACTGAAGACTCGGCGAGGGCATTCTGCAGGGCAACCATAGACTAAGGATGGGGTTTACAAGCACCACAAGTGACCATGGAGTAGGGAAGATGCCATGGATGGATATGGGGCTGGTTAAAAGTCCAAAAGACAGACTGAACAAAGATCCCAACCTTCTAATTTATGGGAAGGTGGGGGGGGGCAGCTGGAGGTGAGAAGGGCCCAGTTCAATCTGATGTTTGGGGCACCTCCTCATACTGCTTCAAGTACCCCCCACCAAACAAACTGCATTGATGTGGATCACGTCTTTTCTTTTTAGGCAGATAAAGGTCTGAGCAGTCCTGCTGGCCACTGCTTCCCTCACTGTCGCTTCTTTGTCTTCTTTTTACTATCTGTATTTTACTCTGTTCCTTCCTCCCTGTTATCTTATTCTTTCTGTTACGATCCAGCATTATTCTCCATTCTCGGCTGTCACTCTTCTTCCCCTGTGACTATATCTCTTTCACTCTCTTCCCATGTCATTTTTTCATTGCCACTTTCGTTGGCTGCCATCTAATTTAGATATTGCCTTTTTCTTTAGGTTGGACCGTATCCCAGATGATGTTAGAGCGCTTTACATATTTTGAAAAAAGTGGCTTCATTGTTAGTGTTGAAATTATTGGAGGCCCCTCCCAAGAGACTTACTAAGTCCCAGAAGAAAACTGTGACCATTTCAGAGAAAAGGAAAACTAGCAGGTGTCTCTGACCCTCTCACGGAGTTATCAGTGGAAAACTAGCAGGTATCTCTCACCCTCTCATGGAGTCACAAGTGGAAAACTAGCAGGTGTCTCTGACCCTCTCAAGGAGTTATCAGTGGAAAACTAGCAGGTGTCTCTGACCCTCTCACGGAGTTATCAGTGGAAAACTAGCAAGTGTCTCTGACCCTCTCACGGAGTTATCAGTGGAAAACTAGCAGGTGTCTCTGACCCTCTCACTGAGTTATCAGTGGAAAACTAGCAGGTGTCTCTGACCCTCTCATGGAGTCATCAGTGGAAAACTAGCAGGTATCTCTCACCCTCTCATGGAGTCATCAGTGGAAAACTAGCAGGTGTCTCTGACCCTCTCAAGGAGTTAACAGTGGAAAACTAGCAGGTGTCTCTGACCCTCTCACGGAGTTATCAGTGGAAAACTAGCAGGTGTCTCTGACCCTCTCACGGAGTTATCAGTGGAAAACTAGCAGGTGTCTCTGACCCTCTCACTGAGTTATCAGTGGAAAACTAGCAGGTGTCTCTGACCCTCACAAGCAGTTATCAGTGGAAAACTAGCAGGTGTCTCTGACCCTCTCACGGAGTTAGCAGTGGTGTCTCTGACCCTCTCATGGAGTTATCAGTGAAAAACTAGCAGGTGTCTCTGACCCTCTCATGGAGTTATCAGTGGAAAACTAGCAGGTATCTCTCACTTTCTCATGGAGTCATCAGTGGAAAACTAGCAGGTGTCTCTGACCCTCTCAAGGAGTTATCAGTGGAAAACTAGCAGGTGTCTCTGACCCTCTCACGGAGTTATCAGTGGAAAACTAGCAGGTGTCTCTGACCCTCTCACTGAGTTATCAGTGGAAAACTAGCAGGTGTCTCTGACCCTCACAAGGAGTTATCAGTGGAAAACTAGCAGGTGTCTCTGACCCTCTCACGGAGTTAGCAGTGGTGTCTCTGACCCTCTCATGGAGTTATCAGTGGAAAACTAGCAGGTGTCTCCGACCCTCTCATGGAGTTATCAGTGGAAAACTAGCAGATGTCTCTGACCCTCTCATGGAGTTATCAGTGGAAAACTAGCAGGTGTCTCTGACCCTCTCATGGAGTTATCAGTGGATGTTGGCGAACTTTAAAAGTGGAGAGCTTAAGACCAAATCCTGGATTTCCTCCCTCCTTACTGTCTATTCTTACTTCAAGAGTCTCTCTCTCTCTCTCTTTCTCTTTCTCTCTCTCTCCCTCTCTCTCTCACTCTCTCTTCTCTCATCCTTCCCATGTGTTATTTATCCTCTCTCATTGTGTATTTCCACAATTTCGCAGTGGGCTGTGTCATGTGTAGTGGTTCAGGACACACCATGGACATGCCCCTTCATACACAAGGCCATGAAATTGTAAATGTTAGCCACTCCTCTTTAAAATGACGCCAAAGTAAATACAAATAAAAATGTCCTGACAAAGGTTTCTTGTTTTCCAAAATAAATGTAGTTTCCATACTGTACTGGAGGTAAGGAAACTGCTTTGAGAGAAGTAAATTTGGCTGGGGCATGTTTCATATGCTTTCCGACATTGCAGAATTCTTGTGCTCGGATTAAAGTCCGTAAAGTGACGCAATCACAGGGGCTTATTTACAAGCCCCTTGCGCCACCCGTACGTCACTTTTCCCATGTTAAAAATGATGCAAAAGTGGCGCAAGGGGCTTGTAAATCTGCCCCACAGTTGTTGTTTTTTTTGCATCCACAAAATCTGATGTGAAGTTGCCAGAGAACAGCCCAGTACTAGTGCAGAGGTGATGACCTCACTAGACTGCGATGCTGCTGCGTGCCAGGCAGCCAGGGTGCTTCTGAAGGGCTGTCTCTGGTCCATCCAGTCACAGGATGATTTTAATAAACGATGCGCTCTTCTCGTGTCGACACAACACATAAGGACGCACATGTGAGTGGTTTGCATGATAACAACTCTCTCCTTTCCACGCAGCTTCTTGAAATTGCCCGGTGCTCCCAGATGCGTACAACGAGGCACACGCATGCGCAGAAGCGCCCGTGAAACGGTAGAAATAAACTGACATTAGCTGGGCCGAGGAGCGCCAAGAAACCACGCTGTGCACAAAGTACAGATTCCCAGAAGCATCTGATGTCAATGGGAGAACAGGATCGGCGGGGAGCCTTCATGCAAATGAAGAGGGGGGAGGAGAGGGCGCGAGGCGTCAGCAGGGATGAGGAGGAGAGGGGTAGTGCTGTGTAAAGGGACAGGAAAGTGAGCTAAAAGCGGCCACCATCTGCCTGACGTCACAGATGGAGAAAACGTCAATTGGAAATCCCACTGAGCACAGGGGAGTAGGTACCATTGGTGCAGCAGGTGCAGTGGCACCAGAGCCTAGGGCTCTTAGAGGCCTATTGAACCCTGATAATTGCTGTATTTTACCTTGCTATGCTACTGACTGAGTATGCCCCGTTCGACCAGCTCTACGTTTTGCAGGCACACCTTTAACGCCAGGAGCACTGACCATGTAGTGTCAAAAGAGACTTTCTATGGTCACCCGTCAGCCGGGGAGGGGCCAGGCACACTTTGTACATCATGCCCCCTGCTTGCCTCAACCTGCCCCCTGCTTGCCTCAACCTGCCCCCTGCTTGCCTCAACCTGCCTGCCACGGACGTGGAGATTGGGAGGGAAACCAAATGGCAATGCTGAAAAGCAGTCACAGATGTGGTCACTCACTTGTAACTTGAGTCAATCCACAGGTATTACCTACCTATCTACCTAACTGGTAACAGTTGCATTACCCGGAACTCAAAATTCTCAGGTACTTGTGTATGGTTTGAGTGCTGCCAGCTTGCACAGTGCCACGTCCACTCACAAGAAAATGATCATGTGTACTACGCATGCTTCCAATTGGCTGATGTGTGTTTAGTGTATATCTTTACACCTTGTCACGTGTTCGCTCGTCCGCCCTCCTCTCCCGTCTCTTCCTAAGCATTGTGACAGCCTCATGTGAACTCGGTACTTTCGCAACTCGTCTTGGAGTGGGGTGCGGTCAGTGATTCTTGCTCATCCGACCACAAAACATAGCTGCCCAAACCCAGGTGTAATGTGTTGCTCTAGTTGAGAGTTTTTCTTTGAATTCTGGGACTTGTAGTCCTGTTTTATGTCAACAAAGGAAAAAGGCAGCAGGGTAAATGGCAACTGCACTACCTAGGCTAGTTACAAGAGTGATTTATACTCGTATTGCCCACCTCATATGGCCAGTTGCCACATGACCACAAATAAATACAGAAGAAATGGCTGATGAGAGGCAATACTGTTGTATTCCGCTTTAGGTGTCCGTATATAGGTTTTCCTGAATCATGTCCTTACATAGGCACAATTCGCATTGCCCTTATATAGGCATAGAATCCCAGTCCTTATTTAGGCATTAACCGTGCACTCCAAATACAGGCATGGTCACCGACATCCGTCCACCCTAACGTCACAACGAGTTCTTAGAAACCAGATCCTTAAGCTTCGGGAGTTCCCCTAGCACAGGACTGTTGATTTCTCCAAGAACTCATCTATTATGTATGAACCGTTATACCTTAAGGGTTCATTCCTGACGTCTTCCTCTGTCCGACGTCACGTCAATGCTAACATTCCGAGGCACCTATCAGGTTTATATATATACCTTCCCTCGCCCAAGCAAGTTAGAGGAGACCTCGACTTCAGAGGAGCCCGTATCCCGGCCTGACGCACTGAGAAGACGCTGTCATTCCTGCTCACAGAAGAATCCAGGTTCCAGTGTTCTGACTCCCTTCGCGGGGTGTTAGAGTTCCAGATCCGGCAAGAGATTCCCACCTCTCTCATTCTCAAGGTATGGAGCTGAATAGAACCTAGAGGGACTCTTGGCATACTAGACTTAACATACTCTTAGTATACCATACTAGAGAATACTCCACCTACTTCTTACCTTTCCCTACACCTAGACCAGGTTAGGTACATTGGGGTAGAACTAGCTTAGAGACGCATCGTATGAGTACTCGCATTTTTAGCTCATGTTATTTATGTACGTGAATATATGCTAAAAGATAATGCTAGCGCAGTATTATTTATTTCTACTGCTTACGCTGTACATTATTTATCTTGCATACTGTCTTGTGATCATAACAGCACATATCTCTTACACGAGAAACAAGACTGTTCAATAAAACCCTTTTATTGAAACGCCCGTCTTTCCTTTCTGTGTAACTCTGTAGAAACTAAGCATGCACGATTGACTGAGTGAAACTGTTATCTATTGTTTCCACGATTCTGAGACGTGTTCCGATTCTAAAGGGAAACAAAGTGGTCATGTTTATGCGGTTGCCAGAAACTACTCCGTTCTTGTTCTCAAGGAGTTTCTAGTGGCCTCTGAGCTAGCTGGCACAAGTAATTAAGTTTAATATACTCGATAGGGACATACCGACCTCAGTCCTATGTCAAGCCTTTAGGTTATATTATTCCAATGCGCAGAGCCTATTAGGGAAATAGGAACTACACTACATGGCGCCCAAACGTTTGGTAAGGCAGTAATTTAACGCTAGATACTGAGTAACGCAGTCGTGCTTTTCTCAGAGACCCCTACTCACAAACTCCATAAGACGTCTGGAGTGGGTAGGGTTAAATATCCGCCATAACTAAATAGGACAAAAAACCCTATATATTAGTTGTTTGGTTTGTTCAACGTTGAAGGATACAGTGTTCCAAAATATTGTGCACCTTATCTTTTGTTTCCTTGAAACTTGTTCTACATTTTTCAAAAAACAAATGTCTATACACGGGGACAATAACACTGGGAACGGTGTAGCTGCGGCTGAACCAGTCGTAACAGCTTTTAACATTACAGGTTTAAATGAAACCGAGGAGGGTGTTATAGACATCCATCCAAACTTAAGAAGAGCCATCACTCTAAAACTTATAAAACATGGCCTACCACCAAGAGGCGGTAGAGCAGTTTTCGTGATAGAGGCACACGAAACCTTTCAGACCGAGGTATTCTATTCATGGATAATATTCCCTGAATCAAATCCAGTAACAAAACTGTTTCACTTCTACAAAGAAGACGAACCACCAGAGGAATATATTCCTTTTGAGGATATTGAAATTCCACTAACATACCAGGAGCATCAGCTCTGGTTTAAAGGCGCCCTAAAACATCACAAAAACATTACCAGGCTCGGTCCACTAGGTAGACCAGGAGCAACATGGCCGATTCTAGCCGGCTACACACCTCATCCTGACATCGATATAATGTCAGACGAGGAATTACTTACTCAACTTACAGAGTTAATAAAAATTTACAGACAATTAGTCCAATATGTCATGCGGACTTTCACAGTCCAACCACCATTGACAATTCCAAATCAAACCCCTCAACAGGGGAATACACTAAAAATTACACCACAGAATTTATACGCAGTCATGGGTAAAATGCCCACAAAACGTGAGCAAATTCCATTCTGGATAGCTAAAAAAATGACTCAAATAGAAGCAGTATTTCCTAATACTAGCCCTTATAAGAAACACAAAATCCTAAGAATCTGTTTACCAATGGGGATCACACCACAACTGGAAGACTGCACCACTTGCGGCTCAGTCTTTGCTGCCATCTATACTAAAACACATGGTGTTCAGTCAATCGCAGTAATACCAGATGTCCTGAAACAAATTCAAAACGAATACGGGGCAGAGCCTGCTCTGAATTTAGGTATGAAATTACTGAAAAATTTCGACCAGGTCTCAACAATAATATTATCTAATATTAAAGGGGAGGCAGCAGCAGTGGCGATCCGCCAACGATTAAGGGAATTCGATGTTACAGAACATCAAACAGAACTACCCAGAATAATAGAACAATCTTATGCAGAATTAGGCAGAGATAGTTTGGGTGGAAGACCATTGAAGCCAAAACTATCTGAAAGTCCTGAGAAGGACTCTATTAAACAAACTCCTACATCTTCTAAAAAGAAGTGGGAAACTAATAAACAAAATTCAAACGAGAAACGTTCTCAATCCCGAGGTAGGTCTCCTCAAAAGGAGCCCTCTGAAAGGAGGTATAACCTCAGGAATAGGGATAATCTAAAAAAGCCTGACCGGTATCAAGATACTGATACACGTTCCTCTCGTACCTTTCAGATATCGTCACAGACATCGGAAAGAAGAGGACGGTCAGAACATAGAGAAGAACGCGTGAAATCGAAAGACGACAAACACGTTCCGAAAAATAAATCAAAACCTCAATTCTCAAAAAAGAAGGTAGCAGGTCTGAAGATCAGACATGCCGAGGATACTGAGAACACAACTCAAGAACGGAGAATGGGCTCAGACAATGCTGGACAGTGCAGCAGAGGTCACAATAGCTCGCCAGAACCTGAAGGAACTTCTGGAGATAGTGGACTTGAATGAGTACATCACAGTTGAGACTGTAGACACAAGGGTTAGTACTCAACAAAAGTTATATGAAATAACACTCCGAATGGAGGGAGACATACTGAGAAAGGTGAAAACACTCTTTTGGGAAAAACTTTCAAGGGGGTATGATATACTTCTAGCAGAAAAAGTCTGGCCACCACAATTTGTCAGGGAGTGCCCACATGGTGAAGACATTATTATGCCTGCCTTCTCCAACCATATTCCAATTCACCTAAAATATACTTATGCCAGGAAATGGGCAGTTGCCCAGGCCCCAGCATTATACAAAAATCATGTAGGATGGGATGAGGACTCACCTCACCATAAAATACATCTAAAAATGAACCTACTGCACAAAGGCAGTATCCAATAAAGCAAGAAGCTAAAAAACAGGTCAGGGAGATCTTAGATCAACTTGAATACCAAGGGGTGATTGAAACATGCACCTCTTCAATGAACAATCCTTTGTTTCCTGTCTCCAAACCAGACCATACATATCGTCTAGTTTTGGATTACAGACACTTAAACACTTGTTCTAAAACATTTGCAGTGCAAAATGCACATAGTACAGCATTAATGAATAACATTGTGCGTAAAAAATATAAAACCACATTGGATATCTCAAATGGTTTCTTTTGTCAAAACATAGCACCTGAAAGCAGGTACTTAACAGCTTTCTCAATAATGGGGACCCAGCGTCAATTTTGTCAACTCCCACAAGGGTTCAAGAACAGCCCGGGGTTATTCTCAGCGAGGGTAACGGAGTTACTACAAATTTATGATAATGAGGCATTGTCATATGTCGATGACATCTATCTGACAGACGATGACCTGGATAGGCACTTGAACAGGGTGAGCACCATTATACTGGGCTTCGCCTCTGAGGGCTATAAGTTCAACTTTAAAAATCCAAAATTGCCCATCTCAATGTCCTTTTCCTAGGATATGAGCTTTCAAGTGAAGGCAAGAGCTTGGCAGCCAACTTTTTAGAAAGGTGTGCGCTGCTCCAACCTCCAAAAACGCTGAAAAACTTACAATCCATCTTGGGTTTCCTAAATTTTGGAAGAACTTATATTCTAAATTACGCAGAAAGGGTTAAGCCTCTCTACGCATTAATCAAACCTGATTTTTCAATCAAAAATTGGACACAGGAACACACAGAAATCTTGCGTTCACTCCAAGCTAACATGTTAGCAACAAATCACTTACAAACACGCGTAAGTCAACGCAATTTAGTGATCCAAATAATTTCGGGTCAATGCGGATTCACCTACTTAACATTTAATGAGGGTGAAAAAGTACCTATAGCATACAAATCACATTTGTATACACAAGCAGAAATGCGCTTCACTTCAACTGAAAAAATACTGACAGCAGTTCAAACTGCAATAGCAAAAGAAAGAGCTCTAGCCCAAGGGAAACGCATTATTGTCGTAACCCCAGTACCGGCCTTAGAGGCGGTAACTAAAGCGAGCATTCCAAATGCTAAAGCATTACATCCTAGATGGATACAATGGGTTAATTCTCTTGCTGCAACATATGTTGAATATGTTTTTGATCCTGATTTAAAAACACAAGCGTTCCTGCAATATGAACATGAATGTCCTCTGCCCACTGAAATTCTGCCTCTCGATCAGTACGAATTCATAATTTACACTGACGGATCCGCACAACCCGCTACAGGGAGTAAGCAAGCTTACAGTGCAGCGTGCGCAATCGTTAAAGGTCGCATGCGCGATGGTAACTTCAGACCAATGGTCACTAAAACTCAATCTCTAGGAGATTGCACAGCTCAGCGAGCTGAACTACAAGCATTCAAACTGGCACTTGAAAGTACAGATCGCGAATTCCCACACTAATAGTGTGCGATTCTTTCTACTGTGTGCAGTCGTATAATGAATATATACAAAATTGGCTTGAAAATGGGTTCAAAGATGCAAAAGGTGGCACAATAAAGCATAAAACGCTTTGGGAACAAGTAGTTCAGTTAAAAAACAAACTACCAAAGGCTCACGAGATACATATGCTGAGTCATCAGCGTGATGGCGTTCACGTTGCAGGGAATTCATTGGCTGACGAAGCCGCAAAGGGGGCTGTTCAGACGGCTTCCGTAGCTGCGATCACTCGTTCAAAAATGAGAATAGACAGTGAGATAATGTTGGCTGTCAATGCTACGAGCAAAGGCAGTGGTGCAGCGTTACCAAAGAAGTTTCCACTCAAGTACTCTTATGTAATTGATGCGAACAACGTTCCTTTTGCTCGAATCCCTGGAGTGGGGGATAGGGTAATTCCAAACATGGAACATAGAGCAGCTTTGATTTATGAAGCACATCTGGGGGAGGGTCTGTCACATCAAGGGATCTCTAAAACAATATTGACATTAAAAGAGATGTACTGGTGGCCTGGAATGAATACACAGATTCACATCTTCATCAATGACTGCATTGCCTGTAAGGTACAGCGGGATGCAGAACGCCACCAGACACCATGCTACGAAGTAGCCTGCCCAGTACAGACACCATTGTTAGACGGCATTAGACTTTCTACGCGCAGGTGATCCAGCGCTAACAATAAAAATAATTTCTCCTATTATGCTTTGGTCATCCAGGTGCAATTATTTCTCTAACACACACACTATATCCATATGACGGTGGGGCCCATAACACCGCATATACATTCACTTACTCATTTGTTCCCTGGATTTCCTCCGTCAATGTACCTAGGAGAAAAACGATTCGCTGGAAGGAGACGGGATACCTCTTTTATAATGACATAGTATTTCTCATTTGCTTTTAAGGTATTCCGCTCATTGGTCGATGGACCAACTAGTAGGAATCAGTTGATGATGATTAAGACCAGCTCAATCACAATGAACTCTTTTACCATTTCATTATTAATCATTATGCTAAAGAAAATCACTGAGTCATTTGTTTAAAGAATAATAAAGTTTATATAAAGTTTTGAATGCATGAAATTTAGATTAAGTTTATTATTCAGATCATTGCATTTATCATCATTATAAGAATGGTTTGAAATTGCATGGCACTTTTATTAGACGGAAAAACGAGGTTATCATACTAAGAACTCTATAGATCAACCTATCTATCTCTCTGGGGAAATCCTAATAATTCTAATAAAATCTATCAATAAAAGTTCTCCTAAAGCAGCATTTTTATACTCAACTGGAAAAGGAAAATAACAGCAGCAGCATCAGCTCGTCAGCATCAGCAACCGCAAACTCTCCCATCTACAGCATCTAACTTCTTCAGCATCTCCCGCAGCATCCCGCAGCATTCTAACCCCTCCCACCAAGAGTAAGTCTTCTTATACCCTAATTCTAGATTACAGCATAAAATGTTTCTTTTTACATGGCGCGATTCATTCTCATTGGTCAAAAACTCAGGTCCATAAACATTTTAATCAAACTTCCTGGTCTTAACCAGTTCCGTGTGGAATGTCCATGCAAGCATCGTTTCCCACAGTTCATGCACTTGCTCATCCGTTTCGATCAGTCCAAATTGTATCTTTTTCTGCTACATTTTGTATAATACAATTCCGTCTATTGATTCAACCAGGCTTCTCACGCTTCTTGCTGATCATCTTGGCACACATCTGCTCAGAAGGGTCACAGCAGCCTTGACCATACTTTCATCTTAGCCTCTCGGCATCAGCACATGATCATCCCTTTTCCACAGCCTCTCTCCTCTATCACATGTTCTCATCCGCTCATGCGCACTCTAGTAACTCGCGGCCATTTTATATTGCTGCTCGGCAGGCCTAAGCGCACTATTTTCAAAGATAAACAAAATGTTATTAAAACAAAGAAATATAAACCCTTTCGTTTCCCTCCCGTCTTTCTACGTACCCCAATTAGGTATTACCTAGCAGAAGCAACATATAAAGCTGTCTCTTACTTACCATCGCTTTATTTTGCAACCACACGTTTTATTTAAAAGCACAAAATCATGCATTTATTATTAAATTAGTACGCAAATATTATGTTATGTTAAAAACGTAAACAATTATAAGTCAATTAATTTGCACACTAAATTGCGTGTTACCATTAACCCTTTACATACCTTGTTGGTTATTTACTTAAACGAACATGTTTATTAATATTGTACGAAAATATTATGAGGTTAAACATTTTTACATTTACCCTGCTCCATCAACTCCCCCCTTTGGTGATTTTTAATATCACCACAAAAACCCAAGTTATACAATTTTCTCAGACAGCATATATCTTTTATCCATTTGCTTTTGTTAGTTTATACTTCTGTATCCCTTTCAACTTGTTTCTTCGTTTTCTTGTACATGTTCTCTTTTATTTCTTCTAACTCTATTTCACCTATTTCTCTCTCTTTCCTTGTTTATCATGTTTTCTTTTTCTATCTTATTCTGCTTTCTTCTTCTCTTTATACATGTTACTGCAAGTTTCAGTACTAATATTATTATTATTATCATGGTTGCTATTATTATAACTTTCCCTATTATTAATCCACTCATTCTTGTTAACCAATTTGTTACAGTAGAAAACCCTTTACCAAGTTTTCCCCAAACACTTTCAATCTCCAGTGGAACAAGTTCTTTGTGCAAATTTGTAATATTTGTTATATACTTCTGTATATTTTCGCTTTTATCTGGAATGTAAGTGCAACAATGTTGGACTTTCAACATGCCACAGACTCCGCCCTCTTTTGCCAAAAGAATGTCAAGGGCAAGACAATTTTGCATCACCATAGCTCTCATGGCAACCATCTCGGTATTTACCATTAAGAACCCGCCAGCAGTATCTGTAGATAAACGATCTACCACTGTGGATAATTTCCGAATTCTAAATGCATTCAAAGATATTCCCACTGCTGGTATCAATGCACCAAAAATATCACCTACTATTTCTGAAAAACTTTCCCTTTTTCTACGTGTAAAGGTATTTATCATTTTGTGTGTTCCTTTTTCTTTTCTATCCACATGAAAAATCTTTGGAAAGACCAGGCCTAAGTAACATGACCCATACCAATGGTCCGGCAACCTATAATAAGCCCTATTCCCACAAACATAATAAATCCCTGGAAATATTGGATCTTTTCCCCCTTTGAATCCCCATCCACCTAGAATTTGATAATTGTCATGGCAATTGCTGGAACCCACAAAATAATTGTCATATCTTGTCTTATTTCTTCTAATGCACAACCTTCCCTGTTGGGGCCAATCCAGAGTCATAGCTGCATTTGTCTTTTTCTTGTCATGATGGTCTTCCTCAAATGCCCAAAGAGGTGTTTTTGTCTCTTCTATCACTTTTCTTTCAAATTTTACTCTTCGCTCTTCAACCATTTCTAAAAATACCTTTTCTTCCTTCTTTAACTCACAGGTAAGGTTGTACCTAAATATATTATCTGATGTTAAGATCTTATCTTCTAAGAAATATTCACCAAACGTCTTTCCCTCTTTTATTTTGTTAAGCTCGGGAACTACAGAAACTTTAGCAAAAATCTTATCTATATTAGTGTAATAATATTCTAATCTACCTGTTTTATAAAATAAGCTTGCTAATACACTACATGTTATTCCATACGTCAAAGGGACGTGATGATAAGTCACACCCTCTGCTACAGATGCAGGCAACTGCATACAAACATAGCAATCTCTTACATCCATTGTTTCTACATACTCATACAGTAATTTAGTAAAAACATTCTTTGAAAAATCTGTTATTGATTTGTCCTTATGTAATTCTGCACTACTCTTTAAAATAACTGGCTCTTGAGTGTTAGCTCCTTTTTCTTTCTCAGTGTTATTAGACTTTTCTACTACAGCTAAACTAATTGGAATAGTTATTGCTAAAACCACCCATACTGTTATTAATAAACCTGTACAAAAACAGCACATCTTGCACCATCTACTTAAAAACTCACATCTACACTTTCTATCTCTAGTATTCTCCATTTTATCTTCTAACCTTATTTACTTGTTTTCTAGAAAATTGTGTCACTACACCTCAGAAATGACTTGCTTGCCACTCTGTTCTTCCAATTTTTTATCTTTGCTTGGTACTTTCTTTTAATTCTTTTTCAGAATTCTTTCTTTGTCATATCCGGTAAATTTGTCAGTTCAGTGTTTTGTCAAATCCGGTAAACTATCTAAATTTCTTCAGGTTTGTTGCTTCAGTTTTGTTGCACTTCACTTTCTCCCATCAGATTTCTTTGTTCTGGGTTTTCGTGAGTGTTCAATTCTTCTTTGTGACTAGTCAAAGCACGATACAACCATTCAGGCGATCTATACTTTTGATTTACTTTCTTTATTCTTTTCGTTTTCTGCAAGTGTTTTCCACCTTGTTTTCCTTGCTCTTTTTGACTTGTTATTTCATTCACTTGTTCAGCACTCTTCCCATCCAATTTTATGATTCTGTATCTTAATTTTCTTACTTCGTTGGGCCAATTGTCTCCTTTCCTTGGCCTTTTTGCTTCACTTTCTTTTTCCTCTCTTTCTGTTTTCCAATTTCTTTTTCTTGTCTCTAGTTTTTCATTTCTTTCTTCTCCACTTTCTTCTGATTCTGTTTCAATCCTTTCGTTATTTCCTCTTATTTTAAAGCTTATAATTGTGCTTTCATCTACTTGTGGTTCTTTTCTTATCTTCCTTCGTTCACCTATTTCTGTCCCTCCTCGAGGTTCTTCCGATTTCGTGTCAGTTTCTCTATCTGCTTCTAAATTTCCCTGTTCTTGTGTTTGACTATCTGTCCCTACTGCTCCTCAGGGTTTTTCCGATTTTTCTAACTTTTGGTTTGAAACTCTCCCTTCTTCATCTATTAATATTATTTTTGAAGGAATTTTACCACAACTTGTACTTGGTTGTTCACTGTCACTATCTTCTGGCTCAGTTTCTTCTCTTATGCTTTCAAAATTCCACTTTCTTTTTAGAATTTCTTCACCTTCTGAATGTTCTGTATCAGATTCTGAACTGGTGTCAGATATTTCCAGATGTCGACTTACAGGTCGATCTTCAAATTCTGGAACTTCAGCTATTTCTTCTATTTCCTCTTCTTCTTCTATCGTTGCACTTGTAGTTGGCTCTTCCAGATGTCGACTTACAGGTCGATCTTCAGGTTCTGGCACCCTGTTTGTCTCCTCTTCTCTTTCTGATGCTGAACTGTTATCTGATATTTCCAGATGCCGACTCACATGTCGATCTTTAGGTTCTGGAACTCTGATGGTGTGGCTGGCATGTACCCAGTGTTTCACTCCTGCACACTTGACTGCGGTGGTCGTCACTAGGATCACTTGTCGTGGTTCGTCCCAGCGAGGAACCAAACAGTTTCTTCTCCGGTGGACTTTTATTCGAACCCAATCTCCTGGATTCAAGTCGTGAGCTGGTTTTCTTTCAAGAGTGGTCGCATCCGGTCCAACCTGATGAAACACAGAACGCACCACATCAGCCAATCCTTTGCAATAATCCAGTATTAGATCATCAGTTATAGTCAGTAGCTTGTTGACAGGTACTTGTGCTTGTCTCATTGCTCGTCCCATGATTATTTCATGTGGACTGAGTCCAGTCTTCCTTTCCGGAATACTTCTGATTGTCATCAGAACTAATGGCAGAGCATCTGGCCATTTGAGTCCTGTAGCTTGACACATTTTTCCTAACCTGTTCTTGATCGTTCCATTCACTTGCTCTACTATTCCAGAAGCCTCTGGTCTGTATGCACAATGCAGTTTCTGTTTAATACTAAGTGCTTCACAAATCAGTTTAACTAATTCGTTCTGGAAATGTGTTCCTCTATCTGTTTCAATCGTGACTGGAAAACCATACCTTGGAATGAATTCTCGCAGCAAAAGTTTTGCTACTGTGATACTGTCATTCCTTCTTGTTGGATATGCCTCCACCCAACGGGAAAACAAACAGACGACCACTAGAACATACCTCAATCTGCTGCAAGGTGGCATTTCAATAAAATCCATTTGCATTCTGGTGAAAGGACCCCCTTCTCGTCCTATTCTTCCTAGACTCACTACTGTCTTCCTTCCTGGATTTAACTGTTGACAAATAAGACATCTCTGACAAAGACTCTCAGCTATTGCTCTGAATTTTGGATTGTACCATGTTTGTCTAAAAAGTCTGATCATTGAATCTCTCCCAATATGGGCTTGCCCATGGTACATCCGTGCCATGTCAGAAATCATGCTATCAGGCATAACTGGTCTCTCATCCCTGTAAACCCATACATCAGTTTCTTCATGTTTTCTACATCCTGCTTTTAGCCAAGTATCTTTTTCTTCGTCTTCTGCAGCTTCTTGTAACTGTCTCACCTCATCCCATGTTTCAATAGAGTTAGTAAAAAACAAAGGACAAGAAATATGCTCTCTTTCACGACATTTATTCAAAGATACCACATTCTTTGCACAGTACTGTGCCATTTCGTCAGCATATTTGTTGCCAACAGTAATGTAGTCTTCCCCATTTTTATGTGCATTGCACTTCACGACAGCGATCTGTTTAGCAGCTGTATCGCCTCAAGCAACTTTTTCACAAAATCTCCATTTCTGATGGGCGTCCCTGCAGACGTCAAGAAACCCCTTTGTGACCAAATCTGACCAAAATCATGCACGACCCCAAAGCCGTACTGGCTGTCAGTCATAATCGTAACCCGTACATTTCTTCCCAACTTACATGCTTGAATCAGAGCTACTAATTCTGCAACTTGGGCAGACCGTACACCTTTCAGACAAGATGCTTCCAATACAGTTGCTACTGTGCAAACTGCATATGCTGCACTTAGAATTCCATCACTCGTTCTCAAACATGAGCCATCCACAAACAGAATATAATCTGATTCTTTCAAAGGCTCATCTCGTATATCAGCTCTTGGTTTTGTACAGTATTCGAGCACATTCAGACAATCGTGATCTACTTCATCCATTTCAATCACATTCTCTTCATCTGGCAATGATGTTGAAGGATTCACATTCATACATCTGTCAATGGTCACATTATCTGCACTCAAAATTACCTTTTCATACCTAGTCAGCCGACTATGTGTCATGTATTGGGTTTTCGTTCTTGTCAATAGAATTTCTACAGAATGGGGAACATGCACTCTCAATGGATACCCCATCACTATGCCTTCACTCTGTTCCAGACTCACACAAGTAGCAGCAACCGCTTTCAAACATCCAGGCAACGCTTTCGCTACGGGGTCTAAAACAGCTGAGAAATATGCAATTGGTCTTTTCATAGTTCCATGTCTCTGCACCAAAACTGAAAATGCACATCCATCTCTTTCACTGCAATACAGCTCAAAATCTTTCTCATAGTCAGGCATTCCCAATGCTGGAGCCTCACACAATTTCCTTTTCAGCTCTCTGAATGCTTTCATTTCTTCATCATTCATTTCAAAAGGATCTTTAACATCCTTTTTTGTCAGTTTCTGCAATGGTTTAGCAATTAGTGAAAAACCGCTTATCCATTGTCGACAATATCCAACCATTCCCAAAAACATTCTTACCTCTCTTTGTGTCATTGGAGCTCTCATTCCTTGAATCATTTTTATTCTTTCTGTCGTTACCTTTCGCACTCCTTTCTCAATTTTATGCCCTAAATACTGGACTTCTTGTTGACAAAACTGCAATTTTGAAGGGGACACTTTATGTCCTCTTTTTGCTAAATGATTCAGCAAAGCAATTGTATCATTGACACATGCTTCTTTCGTTTTTGATGCCACCAGTAGGTCATCAATATACTGAACCATTACTGACTTTTCTGGCATTCTTAAATCTTCCAATGATTTCTTTAGGATCTGATTAAAGATTGAGGGACTTTCTGTGTACTCTTGAGGAATTCGGCACCATGCCAAAATACGCTCTCCAAACCTAAACGCAAATATTGGCTGGCTATCTGGATGCAATGGAATAGAGAAAAATGCATGACATAAATCAATTACTGTGTACCATTCTGCTTCGCGTGGAATCTGGTATAGAATCACAGCAGGGTTTGGTACTATTGGGCAACAAGGCACAACAATTTTGTTTACCTTTCTTAAATCCTGTACGATTCTATATGTTCCGTTTGGCTTTTTCGGTCCCATTATTGGCGAATTACATGGACTGCTCATGATTTCTTTTAGAATCCCTTGTTCAATCATTTTATTTATTACTGGCGTTATTCCTTCAATTATTTCTGGAGTCAATTTATACTGGGGCGTATTTGGGTAACTCGTTCCTTCTTTTACTGTTATTTTTACGGGATCTACTCCTTTCATTAATCCTACATCTTCTCCTGTCAAGTCCCACACTTCTTCTTTCACTGTCTTTTTCAACTCATTTGGGATTTTCTCTGCATCAAATACAGGAAACAAACCATTTATTTCTGGTTCTAAATTTACCATTGTCATTTTATACAGCACATCCTCATCTGGGGTCTGAAATGCAATTCCGTCTGGAGTACAATAAATTGTGCAGTTCATTTTGCACAATAAATCGCGTCCTAAAAGGTTCACGGGACTACAATCACACACCACAAATCGGTGCATTTCACTAAATGGACCAATTCTTACCTTTACTAATCTAGTAAGAGGCGTTTCAATTTGCTGATTGGAAACTCCAACCACTTGGATATGTTCACCTGAGAGAGGAAGATTTGGAATTTCCACTGACCTAACAGTAGAACGGGTAGCTCCAGTGTCAACAAGGAATGTTACATTTGCACCATTCACTTCTCCATCCACAAATGGACCTGACTGATCTACCTCTAGAGTTGCGCCAAGCACGCACTCTTCCCTCTCTCTTAGACACCGTCATGAACTTTCATCCGTCTCATCTTCATTCTGTCGTAACCAATATTGTGACATTTCAGCTGCACGTGACAACTGTTTTACCTGTTCTCCTCCGTAGAATCCTGTTTCTGCACTGTATTTCTGTTGGTTAGCACTCTTGGGAAGTGGTGGTTGTGGCACCTGACCTTGTTGAGTAACTACCTCACTCTGCACCTGTGAATTTAATGATTGATTTTCCACATTAGGTTTTGGAGGAAATTTACACTCGTTTCTCCAATGTCCTAGCTTTCCGCAGTTGTGGCATGGCCACTTTTTCTTTGCCTCATCTATGCTCATTTGTCCTTTTCCTTTACCTATATTAGGTCGGGATTTAAACTGTCCTGTTTCACTGCTAGTATTATTCAATTGAGCTTCTTGCTTCTCTGTAACTTTTACCTGTGCCCACATGGCTTTTTCTTTCAATTTACGCTGTTTACTCTCAATTTCATCACTGCAATACTCAGCATATCTCAAAACTTCATCCACTGTGCTATTCTGCCATCCTATCAAGTGCTGCTTAATCCTTTCACTTATCTCTGGTGTTAATCCATACACAAACCTATATACAAAATGACTCATGTCCTTCTCACTTAGTGTCTCATAACCACTATATTGTTTGAAAACCAACAACAATCTCTCATAGTACGCGTGCACTGATTCTTTGCTTTCCTGTGTTGTTCTGTCTATTTTTACCCAATCTGTTTCTTTTGGTGGAATTTTATTCTTCAAAAAGGTAACTACTTGATCATACTTCCTCATCACTTCTGGACCTGGCGCTCCTTGTTTGGCATCCCTTGGATATTCTACAGTTGGCCAATCAATTGTAATCTTACATTCTGTCCATAAATCAGCAGGCACTACTATATCAAACAATCCATCTAGATCTATCCACAGCACTTTTGACACCTTAACAAATCTCTCCACTTGTCTGTACCATTCTACTGGTTTCTCTCTCAATTTTGGGAAGTCATTTGTAAATGACAGTATATCCTGTCTCGTCGACGGAAAATGCACATAACTACCACCTGGTGTTTCTCTCATCGGGTATTCCCTAGCAACTGGTTCCCTATCTGTCACTGCAAAAGCCAAAGATGCTTTATCTGTTGTTTTCTCATTCCTCTTTGTCCATCTATTTCTCCATCTATCCACATCACCCCATTTTCTCAATAAAACAATCAGCTCTTTTATTTGGGTCAGTCTTCCTGATGTGTTCAAATTCTCTTTGTCTTTCTCACAAAAATCTACTCTGTACGGTTTCTGCAAAGTCCTCACTTTCACAAATTCTACTCCTAGTTCACCTGCAATCTCTTCCAATTTGTCATGTAAATTTCTAGCTCTCCAAGTAAGACTCTTGCACAAAAACATAATCTCGTCATCCTGATAATTGTTTAGTTTTTCCGTTCCAATTGTTCCCAAAATCAACTCTTCCATGTCTATTTTCAACCTAATTACATCTAATGGTTTTTCTTCTGGTTCTTTTGCTTTTAGCGCTTTCATCCATTCATTTAACTCTTCTGGAGTCGGACCTACAGGCGTACTATTTAATTCTATCCAATCACAGCTTCTTTCTGGTGTTCCTGATGCGGACTCTGTCACCATAGGCATTCTCCTAATCTCACTCTCATTTATCGTCAAATTTGTAGGTGGACTTGGTCTACACGTACTAGCCGAATTGTGTGCACCTTCATTATTCAGTTCCATCCCTTCTCTTTTTCTTTGCAAATGTGAATTCATGGGAATCACCAAAGAATGTTCATTTATTTTCTGATTCTCAAAAATTGGCATTACTGGACCTATCGTTACTGGTACAGTTACAGCTTCCATATTCTTTGTCAATTCTCTTATTTTCTCAGTCAATTCTTTTGTCGTTTTTGCTAATTCAATGGCATTGTCACTTTCTGTCTCTTCATTTTGTGAAATTTTAAATGTTTCTTGTGACCTATTTATTTCATTTCTTCTTTCGGGTTTTTTATTCCTCCCAGTTTCCATTGGCGGTGCATTAGGTGTCACCACCACAGAAGTCTGTTGGTATGGAGGTGGGTTTCTGTTTAAAATATCTTCCAGCAATTCGTCATCTGTTTCACTACCACCATACACATACTTTTCTACCACTACATGCTTCTTTTTCTCGGTACACTTTCTCTTTGCTTCTTCCTCAACCGCAAAAGCTGGAAACAAACCTCCTGCCATGTTAGCGTATCTCCAACGATTTACTCAGTCCTCATGATTTATTCCCCACAACCTTCCAGGCATAAACTCATGATTCTTTATTCCTCTGGATCTCTCTCGCTCATACATCTCATCTTCCCATTCCGTTAAAGCTTCAAACTGTGTCGGTCTAGGTTCTAACATTACCATCTTTTCTCTCAAGTTCCGTAATACAGCTACATTAAATGAACCATTCTCAGGAAAAGCCAATGCTCCATCGTTCTTGGTGTATTTTGTCCAATTTTCTAACCATATGCATGTATGATATCCATATTTCAGCATCATATGTGAAGCTGGTGATTTCGGCGGAGGAATTATTTGTCCCTCTCTAGTCACTACCTTTTTGTCCTTCTTAAAGAAGTTCTTAACTTTCGACATCCAAGACGTTTTCTCTTTTCCATACTCATAGTACGACATGATTCACAACCTTTTTCTCCTTAAACAATCCGCAATTCAACACTGTTCCCTATGCGTTATTTCAACCAATACTAGCGCGACTCACACCAACCCTCCAATCAGAGCGATTTCTGTCTACGGCGCACTGTCCAATCCCAGCGCAGCTTTTGTCTACGTCAGTCCTGCTCCTGTTCTCATGTGACTAGCGCACTGTCCAATCCCAGCGCTGCTTTTGTCTACGTCACTTTGCTCTTGACCCCTCCTTTACAAAATTTATCGGCAATTTTCTTTTTCAACAATTCTTGTTAGTTACAACATTTTATCCACATTTCCATTGTCTGATTCGCTAAACTGAAAAGATAGCTTTGACCATTCACACAAGAATTCTGTATTTTCCAGTAGGCAGCGCTTACCTCTACCCTACCACAGAACTTTCAGTTTCGTCGATAAAGTAGCACTTCCCTCTACCTTACCCTACTTTCAAGCAATCAATAAACCCGTTTCTCTGGGGATAAAACACATGTGGAGACTATACTGCTCCTGAGAATTAAGGCCAGAGTTTCACAAGAAAACCAATCACTATTTTACTTACACACCTTTTATACGCAAAATGTCACTAATATAACACAACCTGTGTTATTACCAAAAATGAACTCAGACAGTGTAAAATTCCATGCGACTTCTCTTGCCACACGTGTTCCACTTCCTACTTCCCGGAAGCGTGAAAACTTACATATAACATAACGCGACTCAACAAAAAGTGTTAGACATAAACTTATCAATAATCTATAATCATAAATCAATAATCACCAAACTAATCTATAGTAACCATAACTCTGCTACCAAGAAATCTGATCCAGCGCTAACAATAAAAATAATTTCTCCTATTATGCTTTGGTCATCCAGGTGCAATTATTTCTCTAACACACACACTATATCCATATGACGGTGGGGCCCATAACACCGCATATACATACACTTACTCATTTGTTCCCTGGATTTCCTCCGTCATGAACCTAGGAGAAAAACGATTCGCTGGAAGGAGACGGGATACCTCTTTTATAATGACATAGTATTTCTCATTTGCTTTTAAGGTATTCCGCTCATTGGTCGATGGACCAACTAGTAGGAATCAGTTGATGATGATTAAGACCAGCTCAATCACAATGAACTCTTTTACCATTTCATTATTAATCATTATGCTAAAGAAAATCACTGAGTCATTTGTTTAAAGAAAAATAAAGTTTATATAAAGTTTTGAATGCATGAAATTTAGATTAAGTTTATTATTCAGATCATTGCATTTATCATCATTATAAGAATGGTTTGAAATTGCATGGCACTTTTATTAGACGGAAAAACGAGGTTATCATACTAAGAACTCTATAGATCAACCTATCTATCTCTCTGGGGAAATCCTAATAATTCTAATAAAATCTATCAATAAAAGTTCTCCTAAAGCAGCATCTTTATACTCAACTGGAAAAGGAAAATAACAGCAGCAGCATCAGCTCGTCAGCATCAGCAACCGCAAACTCTCCCATCTACAGCATCTAACTTCTTCAGCATCTCCCGCAGCATTCTAACCCCTCCCACCAAGAGTAAGTCTTCTTATACCCTAATTCTAGCTTACAGCATAAAATGTTTCTTCTTACATGGCGCGATTCATTCTCATTGGTCAAAAACTCAGGTCCATAAACATTTTAATCAAACTTCCTGGTCTTAACCAGTTCCGTGTGGAATGTCCACGCAAGCATCGTTTCCCACAGTTCATGCACTTGCTCATCCGTTTCGATCAGTCCAAATTGTATCTTTTTCTGCTACATTTTGTATAATACAATTCCGTCTATTGATTCAACCAGGCTTCTCACGCTTCTTGCTGATCATCTTGGCACACATCTGCTCAGAAGGGTCACAGCAGCCTTGACCATACTTTCATCTTAGCCTCTCGGCATCAGCACATGATCATCCCTTTTCCACAGCCTCTCTCCTCTATCACATGTTCTCATCCGCTCATGCGCACTCTAGTAACTCGCGGCCATTTTATATTACTGCTCGGCAGGCCTAAGCGCACTATTTTCAAAGATAAACAAAATGTTATTAAAACAAAGAAATATAAACCCTTTCGTTTCCCTCCCGTCTTTCTACGTACCCCAATTAGGTATTACCTAGCAGAAGCAACATATAAAGCTGTCTCTTACTTACCATCGCTTTATTTTGCAACCACACGTTTTATTTAAAAGCACAAAATCATGCATTTATTATTAAATTAGTACGCAAATATTATGTTATGTTAAAAACGTAAACAATTATAAGTCAATTAATTTGCACACTGAATTGCGTGTTACCATTAACCCTTTACATACATTGTTGGTTATTTACTTAAACGAACATGTTTATTAATATTGTACAAAAATATTAGGAGGTTAAAAATTTTTACATTTACCCTGCTCCATCACAGGCGTCTTTATGGACAAATGCAATCCCACAAATACTAAGTCAAGGTTCCTATGGATATGGCCTCAGTGCTCGGCTGACTCTTGAACTGTTATAAAAGATTTGCAAGTCTTTATCGGCACATATGCAATAGGCACGCTACATTCTGACCAGGGCCCTGCGTTTAGCTCTCGGGCTTACAAAGAAGCCATGGCCAGTCTGGGCGTTGCATTGCGGTACTCCTCTCCGTTTCATCCTGAGGGAAATTCTGTTGTGGAAAGGAAAAACCGGGACATAAAGCAGTCTATAACAGCTAGGGTATTAGGTTCGGGTGATGGGTGGGTCAAACATCTTTATGGGGTCCAACGCTCATTAAATAATTTGCCAAGAAGTTCTCTAGGGGGGGTCACTCCATATGAGGTCCTATTTGGGACAAGAATGTGGGTTCCTGATCTTGAATGTAAAGGCACAGTGGTGGAAAATAAACCCTTTGATATCAAAGAGCGTTTGGCTGTTTTACAGGATCTAAATGAACTAAGAGCGAAACAAAGCAACATGTTCCTGCAGCCAACCACCACTGGGGAAAAACCGGCAGTCCCAGCAAGGCCTGTCTGGATTCCAAAAGTTGGGGATCTAGTCAGAGAGAAGATTGCGGACAAGAAGGAATTTGGACCTTCTTACAGACAACCAGTACCTGTCCTAGCCGTCCATGGAACAAGAACAGTTCTTCTGCCGCCCCTTGCTGGAAAAAAGGAGAAAAGATTTGTGTCCATCGACCTCATCAAACCACAGTATGTGGCCAATACTAAATAGTAGGCCTCGTGGACTCCGACCTAGTAGCAGACGCACTCCTCTCGCTACTATCCAAGAGGTTCAGACTGAAAGAATGATAACCATCGAGAATTCAGCAGTAACAGATGAAGGACTGAGCAACAATGCTATGGAACTCATCCCTCTTGAAACTCAAGTAACAGTTCGTCCAAATACACCTGTCTACACCAACGTAACAAGTGATTAACTGGTTCCAGCGATTTCTACAAATCCTGATGCAATTCCAACAATTGACAGAACTGCTTCTGGCTATTTCATTAACTTTGATTCGTTTTCTGAGGATCTGAGTGAGCCTGAGACGTCGCCAGCATCAAAAACTTTTAAACAGCAAGTACAAGACTTTTTTCATTTTTTGAGAAAGACTTATCTGGTTTCACCATGAATTGAACTATGGATTATTTCTGGAATATTTTTCTTTCTGCTGTGGCTAGCTTTGGTTATGACTATGAGCGTGCTCATAAATGGCAGATACATCCATTTGGACATTGAAAGTAAAGATGTGAACTTACTTTTGAAACCTCACAAATCATCCCATCGTGAAGCAAGAGACTTGTCAGCAGTAAACATCACAGCCGTTCCTATACAGGATGGTATAGTGTGGGACAAAGTAGATTTCGATATCTTCGGCCCTACGGAACTTTTGAACATTCCACATTTATTTAAGATTTCACTAAGTGATTTTATTTCATCCAGTACCTATTCTGATGATTGGGACTTTGAAACTGTAAATGATATGATGTTTGACCTAGAAAGGTCTGCTGCATTTTCTAATAATGAATATTTAGAGGGTTAATCAGACTATGAACAGCTGTATTGCTATAACCACTATGGTCATCATTTTTTGCATAAATCTGCAACACCTAGAAATGTGTTTATGTTTAACCAATGGGAGCATTGTCCTACACCACCAAAAGGTAGTTCAAAAACATTTGCTAAAAGTTTCCATATTTTTCAGGATACAATACATCTGATCCAGAAACATTTTACTATAAAAATGTAAACAAAACAGGACTGAAAATTATGTTAACTAATACAAAACAGATTTACTCTGCAGCATTTATTGCCCAACTGTCTAGACATGGTTTCGACTTGTGGAAAGACACAATAGACACAAAATCTGTCTGGGGTACTAAAGATTGGCAAGTGCAGGGGATAGAAGCTTTGTTTAGAGCCTGTATCATCCCTCAGCAAATAATGTTTTTGAATGACACTGTGCAACAAACGTCTTGCCTTGGTTTAGCCAAGATCAAAGACATGAAAACACCTTCTGTACCAACACCTGCCAGTAATAACAATACACAGGCAGCGGTTACAGTTGACACAATACTACAAATCAACAGAACAAATCCTTATTGGAGAAAATGGTTGATCTGGCCCACAGACACAAACATCTGTCAAGAAAGATTCCTGAATAAAACACAGGGGTTTACTATCCACAGGCCAGACCCACGATACGTCCAAAGACAACATCCGGGGGTAGTAACAACATACAGTGTAGGAAAATTGTGCCTCGACTGGCTGCAAAAATCTACACTTAAGGATGTGAAACAACACTTATCTTTACTTAAAGAAGATGCAGACCTTAGGGAATTCTTGCTTGGACCAAGAAAACCGTGTCAAAAACGTTTCATATATGCCGGCATCTATGCGGCTTATAATGAAGCATAGAAGGTGTCACAGGCAGAGGCCGCAGAACGAATACGTGAAATTGATCGTATTAACTTAGAGAAAACTCTCACTGTGGTCGACAACGGGTTAACAACTTTGTCATCCAGTATTTATTCATTGGACAACATTGTATCCTCTGCTATTGACATACTGGAACAAGATTTAGCCATGTTACAACAAGGCCAGTCTCAGTTACGTTCTATTATGTTATTAAGCTGGACGCTGCAATATTTGCGTGCGGGCTATGTGCCTTGGCGTTTTATCAACACGTCGGCTCTGTTTGCAGAATACAATCTCACTGATAAACAGATCGAACTGGCACAAAGAGGAGCAAAGTATACAGTGCTGAGCATTGAAAAACTGGAAAAATTACCATTCACAGTGGCAGAAAAACCAGCTACAGAATGGCTTATTCATGGCAAAATCACTCTGCCTGTAACTACTTTTCAGTTTCAGTATTGCCTCAAACAAATGCAAGCAGGCAAATATGAAAGGTTGGGTAAAGAATACATTAAGACATCCTGGAATTTACCTTACACATATAGATGTTGTAGTGGGAATCGTGAAGTGTTTCTGAGCGGTACACACTGTGAAAGTGCACTAAGCGGTTCACTAATTTGTCAGGACATTTCTTTACACGGGGCTTGTAATGGTTCTGTGACAAATTTGTCCTGCCACCAGCAGGGTACACCAGCTACTGTGATTAATCCAACGTTTGGCCAACTTTCTAATGGGAGTTACCTCATGGTGAATGATCAGAGTTGCTGTGGCATGTTGCCAGGCATCCCATATCTGGTAACGGTTGTGAGAAGTTGGCCTGGTATATGCTGTTCACTAATTAAAGTGGACACCTTGCACCAGTCCAATTCGACTCTTATGGTAAGTAGGTTTAAGACAACCTTTATAGAAAGCTATCCTAGTGGTAGCTGTGGAGAGCAGCCTTCAGGCTAAGTCTTGGAGGAATGTAAAGCAGCTTGTTTTACCACACAATCTCTTGAATCACCAAATGAAAAGACACCACACAGGTATATATATCAAATATATATGTATTTATTAATAAACAACTCTCTACTAACCTCTTTATGCGATTAGAAGCCAGGAACATATGTACAAGTCAATGTTTTATCAAAATAAGTTAGCACAAGTAAATATCACAATCTTATCTTGGCTAGACCGTGGTCTAGAGCATTTAGAATCGAGGGACCCCAAAGAACCACCCCAGGTAGTTGTAGGAGACCCACAGGGGACGGACGCGGTGTTTAGACACTGGTGCGAGTCCTGTACGAGTCTATGCGAGAGAACGCGATTGAGTTATCAATGTTACAGGTCCCTGGCGTGTTCGAGGCGAACACACCGATCGGTCAGTATGAGTCGAAGGACGCGGATACTGATAGAGTTACAAGGGAGTTGGACGCTATGTGTCTAACACAGACGCGAGCCCTGTACGAGCCAGTGCGATAATCGGACGGGGAAAATAGGAGTTTTAGGGCACTTCTAGGGTAGCTACAAGCAAGCCACTTACAGTGTAAGTAGTTCTAGGGCCCACACCCACAGGAGCACCGTAGTGCTGAAGTTACCTCACCCAGGGGAGCCGGGTGCATAGGTGTCCTTTGGTGTCGGGTCGCGGCGTCGTTCTCAATGGGAACCAATGAAGACTTGCTGCTTGCGACGACAGAAGAAGTGTCCGTTGGAATCCAAGCCTGGATTCGGAAGGAGGAAGACCTGAAAGCAGAGGGGACAGTGTTCACAGTCACTTGGCAGTGACTCTGGGCAAGGAAGATGAATGCCCACCGTCGTCGACAGATTCGGGTCATTCACGGGTGTCTTGACTCTTCGACCACGTGGTCCAGGCAGCGTCGATGATGCCCAGGAGCTGGATTCGGTGTGTCCCACAACGTCTGCAGCTTACTGAGGTGTCGGCGACTCGATTGGAGCCAACAAGCCTTGGTAGCAGCAAGTCTCGTGGTGATGAGGAAAAGTCAATGGTGCAGACCAGCAAGGTCTGGGGGACTTACCCAGCGAGGGTAGGTCAGGACAGGCCTGGAGCAACCAGAGGAGCCCTTTGGTTTTGTTGGAAAGTCTTCTGGGGACCCACAAGCCGGCTGGCAAGGGATCGCAAAGACGCCTCGGGAGGAACCACTCAACAGGGGTCCACGGTCACTCGGGACGGTGTAGGCCTCTGAGTTCGGGAGGGATCTCTGCTAGAGGCTGGGACCACACGTGGTCCAAAGCACAAGTTCGTGGAACATCGTGAAGGGGTTGTACTCGACAATAGTGCACGGTACGCAGGGGCTGCGGTTGCTCGTCGCTCGTGGGGTCCACTTGCCTCAGCTTCGCTGGGGACTCACGATGGCCTTGGAGAAGTCAGGAAATCCTCTTCCTGGGCTGCAGGGACTTCGGGCTCCGGCAGGAGCGGCGTAGTTTGCGACCGTCGTTGTAGTTTTTGGTGCCTGCCAAGCAGGGGAGTCACTCCTTGACTCCAAGGGAGATTCTTCAGTCTTCCAAAGGTAGTGGAACGTCGAAGGGCCAGGATTATTCTGTAGAGCGTCGTCCAGGGAGATCTGGGTTGCAATGCACAGGTTCCGCCTCTTATACTAAAAAGAAGGGAGGGACTAGCTCTATGACCCCACCTATGGGAGGGTCAGGGGAGTGGGTGGCTACACCCACTTCCCTTTGTCCAGTTTCGTGCCAGAGCAGGGGCAGGTAGCCCCTGAGCCGGTTTGAACTGGGGTATGCACAGGGGAGCCTTCTGCTCCCCCAGTGCAGGACTTCAAAGCACTCTAAGAGTGCACCCACCCAGCCCCAATACACTAAACCCTGTCTGGGAGGTGGTCACACCCCTTGTGACAGGATATCTATTGTTGGGCTTCCTCCACTGTGAGTTTCGGTCATCAGCAGGAGGGCAGCCCAGTGTCTGTGACTGGTGGCATCCATCTTGTGATGCCAGGGCTCTGGAAAGAAGTTACCGGTTAGGCTGGTGTGTACATGTCTCTCCTCTAGAAGGGTGGAATGCTACCCCCGCCGCCAGAACTGGCGGGGGGTAGTATTCCAAGATGTTTGACACCAAACACGACATGTTTCCGTGCAGCCATCCCAAAGTTAGCATTTAACGCGAGGTTATAATGCGCTTAAGAGTATATGGTCAGGCTGCACTACAAACAGCATCAGAGAAGGGTCTCTGAACGCTGCAGAGGGGCTCTGCTCACGCAGGGACACCCTCCCACATAAGAACCAAGCACTCTGCCTTCAGGATTGATAAGGCCTGCCATAGGAGTGACTTATAGGTTTGTATGTGTGTATGTATGTAGTGGTATAGGTAGCCCATACCACAGTAAGGGGTGCATGCACCACCTTACCCAGGCTGCAGTAGCAGACCTGTGGTGTCAGATTTAGTCTGCTTCCCAGGGGTGGCATAATACATGCTTCAGCCCCTGGTAGGCCTGTGAAGTACCTATGCCCTTGGCACCTAAGGTACCATATACTAGGGACTCATAAGGTACCACAGTATCCAATCACTAGTGCACCTAGAGTGCACTCCAAGTCGTTTAGAGAGAACAGAGAGGCTGGGGCCCTGATTAGCAGGAACCCAGCCCGACTATAGCCAGAAACCAGTGTAAACATCAGAAAAAAAGTGGGGGCAACATAAGAGGCAGATCCTACTCTCCTACACAACCCCCTCCCCTCCCCCAAACGCAGGGACACTAAACTAACCTTGACCAGTTAAGTCTTCGTGCTCTAAGTGGAAATACCTTGAGAGTCCATCTGCATTGGCATGTTGGGTACCAGGTCTATGCTCCACTGTATAGTCCATCCCCTGTAGGGAAATGGACCACCTAAAAAGTTTTGGGTTTTCTCCTTTCATTTGTTTAAGCCATAGGAAGGGCTTGTGGTCGGTCTGAACTATGAAGTGAGTGCCAAACAAGTATGGCCTCAGCTTCTTCAGGGCCCACACCACAGCAAAGGCCTCCCTCTCTATAGCTGACCAACGTTTCTCTCTAGGGGTCAGCCTTCTGCTAATGAAAGCTACTGGCTGATCTTGACCTTCATCATTCAGTTGAGACAGTACAGCTCCCACACCCAGCTCAGAAGCATCTGTTTGGACAATGAACTTTTTGGTGTAGTCTGGACTCTGTAAGATGGGGGCAGTGCACATGGCCTGCTTTAGGTCTTCAAATGCCTTCTGACAGCTAGCTGTCCACTGAACCTTTTTTGGCATTTTCTTTGAGGTTAGATCATTCAAGGGGGTCACTATAGATCCATATCCCTTTACAAAACTCCTATAGTACCCAGTCAGGCCTAAGAAGGCTCTCACCTGTGTCTGGGTGGTTGGAGCAACCCATTCCATTATGGTTTGGATTTTGCTCTGTAAAGGCTGAACCTGGCCTCCACCTACAAGGTGGCCCAGGTACACAACCTGACTCTGCCCTATCTGGCACTTAGTGGCCTTGATAGTGAGGCCTGCTTTCTGCAGAGCCTCCAAAACATTCCTGAGGTGGACCAGGTGATCCTGCCAGGAGGAACTAAAGACAGCAATATCATCTAGATAAGCTGAGCAATAAGTTTCCATCCCTGCCAGAACTTTATTCACCAACCTCTGAAAAGTGGCAGGTGCATTTTTCAATCCAAAGGGCATCACCACAAAGTGGGAGTGCCCACCAGGGGTCGAAAATGCAGTTTTGGCTTTTGCATCATCAGCTAATCTGATCTGCCAGTAGCCAGCTGTTAGGTCAAATGTACTTAGATACTTGGCTGAGGCCAAAGTGTCAATCAGCTCATCTGCCCTTGGTATGGGATAGGCATCAGTCCTAGTGACTGCATTGAGGCCTCTGTAGTCTACACAAAACCTCATTTCTCTCTTACCACCCTGGGTATGAGGCTTGGGTACTAGGACTACTGGGCTAGCCCATGGGCTATCTGAAGGCTCAATCACACCTAACTCCAACATTTTCTGGACTTCAGTCCTGATACAGTCCCTGACATGGTCAGGTTGCCTGTAGATTTTACTCTTGACAGGCAGACTGTCCCCAGTGTCCACCTCATGGGTGCACCAGGTTGTCTATCTAGGGGTCAGGCTAAACATATGTCTGTACTGTTGCAGAACCTTCCTGCACTCAGTTTGCTGATGGTCAGTGAGGCTGTTTGCCAAAGCAACACCATGTACTGACCCATCATCAGGGTTCTGTGAGAGAAGGTCAGGGAGAGGGTCACTCTCCTCCTCCTGGTCCTCATCAGTTGCCATGAGCAAGCCCATGTCAGCCCTGTCAACATATGGTTTCAATCTGTTGACATGGAGCACCCTTAGGGGGCTCCTGGGAGTTCCAAGATTCACCAGATAGGTGACTTCTCCCTTCTGTTCAACTATTGTATGGGGGCCACTCCACTTGTCTTGGAGGGCTGCTGGGGCCACAGACTCCAACACCCACACTTTCTGTCCTGGCTGGTACACAGTCAGCACAGCCTTTGGTCATGCCAAGCTTTTTGTAATTCTTGGCTGGCCTCCAGGTTTTTGGTTGCCTTTTTCATGTATTCAGCCATCCTGGAGCGGAGACCAAGTACATAGTCCATCACATCCTGTTTGGGGGGCTTGAGAGGTAACTCCCAGCCCTCTTTGACCAGACACAATGGACCTCTTACAGGATGCCCAAACAGAAGCTCAAATGGGCTGTAACCAACCCCCTTCTGTGGAACCTCTCTAGGCAAACAACAGGCAGGGAAGAAGAAGGTCCCATTTCCGCCTAAGCTTCTCTGGGAGTCCTTTAATCATTCCCTTCAGGGTTTTGTTGAAGCTGTTCAACCAAACCATTGCATTGTGGGTGATAGGGGTGGTGAACTTATAAGTCACACCACACTCCTTCCACATTGCTTTCAGATATCCTGACATGAAGTTGGTACCTCTGTCAGAGATGACCTCCTTTGGGAAACCCACTCTGGAGAAAACTCCAATGAGGGCTCTTGCCACCACAGGGGCTGTGGTGGTCCTCAGGGGAATTGCCTCTGGGTACCTGGTGGCATGATCCACTACCACCAGGATAAATCTGTGCCCAGATGTAGTTTGAGGGTCAAGGGGACCAACAATGTCAATCCCTACCCTTTCAAAGGGTACCCCCACCACAGGTAGTGGTATCAGGGGGCCTTTGTGGTGCCACCTGCCTTGCCACTGGCTTGGCATGTGACACAGGAGCGACAAAACTCCTTTGTGTCCTCTGACATATGTGGCCAATGAAAATGTGGAACAAGCCTGTCCCAGGTCTTGTTTTGGCCCAAGTGACCTGCTAAAGGGATGTCATGTGCTAGGGTCAAGAGGAACCCCCTAAACTTCTGAGGTATTACCAACCTCCTGGTGGCTCCAGGGGCTGGATCTCTACCTTCAGAATATAGGAGTCCCTCATCCCAATAAACTTTATGGGACCCTCTAGCACTCCCAGCAGCCTCAGCAGCAGCCTGCTGTCTGAGGGGTTCAAGAGAGGGGCAGCACTGTTGCTCCTTACTCAGATCTTCCCTAGAAGGGCCCCCTGCCCCCAAGAACTCAACCTGATCAGGCTCAAGTTCCTCTGGGGCAGTTCCTTCTTCAGGGTCTGCTCCTACTCCCTGGGGAGGGGAATCTGTGATCTGAGACAGAGGGGAAGGCACTGCCTTAACCCTACTGCTCCTCCTCTTTGGAAGCATCTGGTCCATAATTTCAGGATCCAGAGCTGATTCAGTGTCATGCATTTTGGCTTGTGACCTGGTCACAGCAAATACCTCTGCAGGGATGCCCAACATCTCAGCATGAGTCCATAACTCTACTTCAGACCAGGCTGAAGTTTCTAGATCATTGCCCAATAGACATTCTACAGGGAGGTCTGCACTGACTACAACCTTCTTGAGGCCAGTTACCCCTCCCCAGGAGAAATTCACAACTGCCAGACTATGGTTGGTCCTGACATTGCTTGCATTGGTCACCTGGTATATTTCGCCCATGATGATCTGTCCAGGGTCCACAAGATCCTCTGCCACCATGGTGACACTAGCACCTGTGTCCCTAAATGCCAAAGCCTGTTTGCCATTTATTACAGGCTGCTGTTTGTATTTGCCCAGATTACTGGGGCTTACTAGGAAGGACATATCAATGTCTCCATCACAAATCAGCATTGCCTGAGTGGGTACTCTGACTAGGTCAGCGTCCACTTCAGAACCCAGGGTCAACCCTACTACACCCTTCTTCTGTGTACCACCTCCACCAGTAGCTGGACTAGGGGGAACAGTTGCCTTAGGGGCAGGAGTGTTGGTGGTCTGGTCTTTGGACTTGTTACAGTCAGAAGTCCAGTGCCCTTTCTGTTTACAGAATTTGCACCAGGGCTTCTTTTGGCCTTTTCCCTTGTTGGATTGTGACTCCCCACCAGATGCAGATTTTTGGGGCCCTTGTGAAGACTTCTGGTCTGTTGACTTATCCCCACCTTTCTCAGAGCCCTTAGAATCCTGCTTCTTGGTGTCACCCCCTTGGTTCTGGGTTTTCTGCCTCACCCTGGTTCTGACCCACTTGTCTGCCTTCTTTCCCAATTCTTGGGGAGAGGTCAGATCGGAGTCCACCAGGTATTGATGCAACAACTGGTTCTGGCAATTATTAAGGATCTGTTCTCTCATCATTAGATTATACAATCCCTTGAAATCAGTAACCCTACTGCCAACCAGCCAACCCTCCAGAGCCTTGGTTGCACAATCTACAAAGTCAGTCCAGTCCTGAGTCTGTGCCTTCTGGGTGTCTCTGAACTTCAACCTGTACTGCTCAGTGGTTAAGCCAAACCCATCTATCAGTGCACTCTTCAGGACTTCATAGTCATCAGCATCCTCTTCTCTAACAGTGAGGAGCTTGTCTCTACCTTTATCTGAAAAGGAGAGCCACAAGATTGCTGCCCACTGCTTTTGGGGGACCTGTTGTACTCTACAGGCCCTCTCCATAGCAGTTATCCACTTATGGATATCATCCCCACTCTGGTAGGGAGGAACAACCTTGCTCAGGTTCCTATGGTCTGGAATATATTCTCTGCCTCTAGGGACACTGTTGCTGCCACCAGGGGGTTCTAACCCCTCTTTTCTAGAAGCTCTCTGGAGCTCAAAGGCTTCTCTATCTAATGCCAACTGCTTGGTTTTGAGGGCAAATCTTGCTTCCTCATACTGCAGCAGTTTGCACAGTCTTTCAGAGGAGGTCTCTCTTCTTGGAAAGTAGGAGTTCCTCTGCTGGACAAATTCTCTGCCAGAGTGATAGGAGCGGGCAGAGTCCCTAGAAAGGGACCTGTGCCTCTCCTCCACTGTGTCAGTTCTCTTAGGGAGAATTCCTATGTCCTTTTCAGACCCCTTGGGGCCTGGCCCTACAATCACAGAGTCTTGGTCAACTTGATGTTCATCATCTGACCCAGACACTGTAATTGACCCACCCCCTGATTCAGACCCATTAGCTCCTAGAGCTAATCTAAGATCATCTGCTGTCAGCAGATCTATCAGGTGTAGTATGGAGGGACTCTGTCCTATCTTCAGGTGCCTCTCAGCACACATGGCTTTCAAGTCAAAGAAAGTCATGTCCTTATTCTGAAGCTGGGTGGATCCACTGGGTCCATCCCTTAAGGACATTCTAGTGTTGTGCAGTGTTGTACTACCTACACTAGTTTGTGGCCTACTGATCCTAGCTTGAGCTGTAGAAAGGGTGTGCTATCCCTTGGCACACAGCTCTAAGTTCAGTAGAACTTATTGATACTAAGCTTGACTTTATATGTACCTTGAGTACCTATAGTGGTTTTCAGTTAGTAATTCAAATAGAGATTTTCTGGTAAAACAATAGCAAGCTGGAATCCCACACGCTGCCACCAATGTGAGAAGTTGGCCTGGTATATGCTGTTCACTAATTAAAGCCTTGCACCAGTCCAATTCGACTCTTATGGTAAGTAGGTTTAAGACAACCTTTATAGAAAGCTATCCTAGTGGTAGCTGTGGAGAGCAGCCTTCAGGCTAAGTCTTGGAGGAATGTAAAGCAGCTTGTTTTACCACACAATCTCTTGAATCACCAAATGAAAAGACACCACACAGGTATATATATCAAATATATATATGTATTTATTAATAAACAACTCTCTACTAATCTCTTTATGAGATTAGAAGCCAGGAACATATGTACAAGTCAATGTTTTATCAAAATAAGTTAGCACAAGTAAATATCACAATCTTATCTTGGCTAGACCGTGGTCTAGAGCATTTAGAATCGAGGGACCCCAAAGAACCACCCCAGGTAGTTGTAGGAGACCCACAGGGGACGGACGCGGTGTTTAGACACTGGTGCGAGTCCTGTACGAGTCTATGCGAGAGAACGCGATTGAGTTATCAATGTTACAGGTCCCTGGCGTGTTCGAGGCGAACACACCGATCGGTCAGTATGAGTCGAAGGACGCGGATACTGATAGAGTTACAAGGGAGTTGGACGCGATGTGTCTAACACAGACGCGAGCCCTGTACGAGCCAGTGCGATAATCGCACGGGGAAAATAGGAGTTTTAGGGCACTTCTAGGGTAGCTACAAGCAAGCCACTTACAGGTAAGTAGTTCTAGGGCCCACACCCACAGGAGCACCGTAGTGCTGAAGTTACCTCACCCAGGGGAGCCGGGTGCATAGGTGTCCTTTGGTGTCGGGTTGCGGCGTCGTTCTCAATGGGAACCAATGAAGACTTGCTGCTTGCGACGACAGAAGAAGTGTCCGTTGGAATCCAAGCCTGGATTCGGAAGGAGGAAGACCTGAAAGCAGAGGGGACAGTGTTCACAGTCACTTGGCAGTGACTCTGGGCAAGGAAGATGAATGCCCACCGTCGTCGACAGCTTCGGGTCGTTCACGGGTGTCTTGACTCTTTGACCACGTGGTTCAGGCAGCGTCGATGATGACCAGGAGCTGGATTCGGTGTGTCCCACGACGTCTGCAGCTTACTGAGGTGTCGGCGACTCGATTGGAGCCAACAAGCCTTGGTAGCATCAAGTCTCATGGTGATGAGGAAAACTCAATGGTGCAGACCAGCAAGGTTTGGAGGACTTACCCAGCAAGGGTAGGTCAGAGCAGGCCTGGAGCAACCAGGGGAGCCCTTTGGTTTTGTTGGAAAGACTTCTGGGGAACCACAAGCCGGCTGGCAAGGGATCGCGAAGACGCCTCGGGAGGATCCACTCAACAGGGGCCCACGGTCACTTGGGATGGTGTAGGCCTCTGAATTCGGGAAGAATCTCTGCTAGAGGCTGGGACCACTCGTGGTCTAAAGTACAAGTTCGTGGAACGTCGTGAAGGGGTTGCACTCGACAATAGTGCACGGTACCCAGGGGCTGCGGTTCCTCGTCGCTCGTGGGGTCCACTTGCCTCAGCTTTGCTGGGGACTCACGATGGCCTTGGAGAAGTCAGAAAATCCTCTTCCTGGGCTGCAGGGACTTCGGGCTCCGGCGGGAGTGGCGTAGTTTGCGACCGTCGTTGTAGTTTTTGGTGCCTGCCAAGCAGGGGAGTCACTCCTTGACTCCAAGGGAGATTCTTCAGTCTTCCAAAGGTAGTGGAACGTCGAAGGGCCAGGATTCTTCTGTAGAGCGTTGTCCAGGGAGATCTGGGTTGCAATGCACAGGTTCCCCCTCTTATACTAAAAAGAAGGGAGGGACTAGCTCTATGACCCCACCTATGGGAGGGTCAGGGGAGTGGGTGGCTACACCCACTTCCCTTTGTCCAGTTTCGCGCCAGAGCAGGGGCAGGTAGCCCCTGAGCCGGTTTGAACTGGGGTATGCACAGGGAGCCTTCTGCTCCCCCAGTGCAGGACTTCAAAGCACTCTAAGAGTGCACCCACCCAGCCCCAATACACTAAACCCTGTCTGGGAGGTGGTCACACCCCTTGTGACAGGATATCTATTGTTGGGCTTCCTCCACTGTGAGTTTCGGTCATCAGCAGGAGGGCAGCCCAGTGTCTGTGACTGGTGGCATCCATCTTGTGATGCCAGGGCTCTGGAAAGAAGTTACCGGTTAGGCCGGTGTGTACATGTCTCTCCCTCTAGAAGGGTGGAATGCTACCACCGCCGCCAGAACTGGCGGGGGGTAGTATTCCAAGATGTTTGACACCAAACACGACATGTTTCCGTGCAGCCATCCCAAAGTTAGCATTTAACGCGAGGTTATAATGCGCTTAAGAGTATATGGTCAGGCTGCACTACAAACAGCATCAGAGAAGGGTCTCTGAACGCTGCAGAGGGGCTCTGCTCATGCAGGGACACCCTCCCACATAAGAACCAAGCACTCTGCCTTCAGGATTGATAAGGCCTGCCATAGGAGTGACTTATAGGTTTGTATGTGTGTATGTATGTAGTGGTATAGGTAGCCCATACCACAGTAAGGGGTGCATGCACCACCTTACCCAGGCTGCAGTAGCAGACCTGTGGTGTCAGATTTAGTCTGCTTCCCAGGGGTGGCATAATACATGCTTCAGCCCCTGGTAGGCCTGTGAAGTACCTATGCCCTTGGCACCTAAGGTACCATATACTAGGGACTCATAAGGTACCACAGTATCCAATCACTAGTGCACCTAGAGTGCACTCCAAGTCGTTTAGAGAGAACAGAGAGGCTGGGGCCCTGATTAGCAGGGACCCAGCCCGACTATAGCCAGAAACCAGTGTAAACATCAGAAAAAAAGTGGGGGCAACATAAGAGGCAGATCCTACTCTCCTACAACGGTCGACTCCAGGGTCACTTGCTGTATGCAAGTATTGTTTGCCCCAATAGACACAGTCAGGGAGTCGCCTCTATGGCCTTCGTTGAATGTCTCTTTTATACGATTTGATACTTTAAGCAGATTGAAAGCCATGCTTATACAACAAACAGTGCCTCTGACCTCAGCCAAAGAAATCTATGATTTACAAGTTGCAAGGACTTCGGCTGAGATACAGGCTTTAATTCGTACAAACTGCCCTATGCATTTCGTAGAAATGATGGGTCGTATCTTTAATATGTCTGATACGAGCGGAATTGTACATGTATTTAAGACCATCTGTTCCGGACTATTAGCACCTTTCCAGGCAGTCCTCGGAATCATCCCAAACTTCGCACATTCGGTGTTTGGTGGTGTGCCATTAATTCTAGCACTTGTTGCAGGAATTCTATTTCTATTCCTCCTACTACGCTATGGCAAGCCTATTCGCCAACATCACTCCGAGCGATGTGGAGAAAGCACTCCTTGAACGAAAATGCTGTGAGCGAATAGTACAGCTTTTGGGCATGCCTCGTCTACGGGAACTTAATACAACGTGGTTCCTGTCATTCAGACCAATCTGGCAAGATTGCATCTTACCTGTTCTATGCTGCCTGTTTTGCGGTGAAGAATGTGTGCTAGACACCTGTCTAACACTCCCATCAGTCATGCCAACGGATATCGATAATCTGCTGGACCCGATAACGGCCCATGCTCTGTGTTGTCCCCGGAGGCTACCAATCCTGATGACGGCATTCATTGAGATCTCACAGACGCTTCCGGCAGCTGCTGAGGTACGAGATGGATCAACAGGCACACAGGTAACAACGGACACGAACATTGCATCTTCTGCTGAAGGCGATGTTTCTCATCTCTGTGCAATTAACCTTCTGAACGAGGTGTTCCAAATGTCACCAACTTCGGTAGACGATATTTTGGCTACGAAAATAGATGATCTCATGTTTACACCAGACCCATACACTGACTTTGATTCAGCTCACAGTGTACCAGGGAAGCAATGAAATTTGGCCTTCATATTTTTCAAACTTGTAACTTTTCCCAGAATTGAACTTTTTTCTTTTTAATTTTTGAAATGACATGGCAAAAAACAATCTGCTTACAGTAGAACTAGTCTTATAAAACGGACTTCTTTGAATACTTCCAGGGACACATTGTCACCTTACTTGTCTAACATTTCATTTAATACCATGATATGCAATGGCTTTGATTTTTTGAGAACTTATCAACCATTTCATCATATGCATATATTTCTGTTTATTCATTCATGTGGCATTTATCTCCATTATATGCTTAGAATGAAAACGATGCTTTAAATGTACAGTACCTATTGCATTCAACAGTTTATTTTAAACTTCTTTTAATATGCTTTTAGAAATGTTTTTAGCAACATGTGGTACTCAATTTTATGTTTAGCATTTAAATGTTTAGCATTTAGTATTATCGTTCATTCGAAAGTGGAGTGGGTGTTGTATTCCGCTTTTGGTGTCCGTATATAGGTTTTCCTGAATCATGTCCTTATATAGGTACAATTCGCATTGCCCTTATATAGGCATAGAATCCCAGTCCTTATTTAGGCATTAACCGTGCACTCCAAATACAGGCATGGTCACCGACATCCGTCCACCCTAACGTCACAACGAGTTCTTAGAAACCAGACCCTTAAGCTTCGGGAGTTCCCCTAGCACAGGACTATTGATTTCTCCAAGAACTCATCTATTATGTATGAACCGTTATACCTTAAGGGTTCATTCCTGACGTCTTCCTCTGTCCGACTTCACGTCAATGCTAACATTCCGAGGCACCTATCAGGTATAAATATACCTTCCCTCGCCCAAGCAAGTTAGAGGAGACCTCGACTTCAGAGGAGCCCGTATCCCGGCCTGATGCACTGAGAAGACGCTGTCATTCCTGCTCACAGAAGAATCCAGCTTCCAGTGTTCTGACTCCCTTCGCGGGGTGTTAGAGTTCCAGATCCGGCAAGAGATTCCCACCTCTCTCATTCTCAAGGTATGGAGCTGAATAGAACCTAGAGGGACTCTTGGCATACTAGACTTAACATACTCTTAGTATACCATACTAGAGAACACTCCACCTACTTCTTACCTTTCCCTACACCTAGACCAGGTTAGGTACATTGGGGTAGAACTAGCTTAGAGACGCATCGTATGAGTACTCGCATTTTTAGCTCATGTTATTTATGTACGTGAATATATGCTAAAAGATAATGCTAGCGCAGTATTATTTATTTCTACTGCTTACGTTGTACATTATTTATCTTGCATACTGTCTTGTGATCATAACAGCACATATGTCTTACACGAGAAACAAGACTGTTCAATAAAACCCTTTTATTGAAACGCCCGTCTTTCCTTTCTGTGTAACTCTGTAGAAACTAAGCATGCACGATTGACTGAGTGAAACTGTTGTCTATTGTTTCCACGATTCTGAGACGTGTTCCGATTCTAAAGGGAAACAAAGTGGTCATGTTTATGCGGTTGCCAGAAACTACTCCCTTCTTGTTCTCAAGGAATTTCTAGTGGCCTCTGAGCTAGCTGGCACAAGTAATTAAGTTTAATATACTCGATAGGGACATACCGACCTCAGTCCTATGTCAAGCCTATAGGTTATATTATTCCAATGCGCAGAGCCTATTAGAGAAATAGGAACTACACTACAATACACAAGATCAACAATAGTACAGTACACAAAAAGGAAAGTTCATTTAGCAGGCGTTGTTGGTTTCTGTTGCAAGTCTTTTTATTTTTCAAAATCCTTTGTACAAATTTGGAAACAGCCAACGCGTTTCACCCTTCACAAGGGCTTCTTCAGGGCTGTAATTTCATAAAACATATTTAGAAACTACTAATTAAAGAAATTTAGTTTTTTTCCTTCTAAAAAGGTAAGACAAGAACGTTAGAGAGAAAGATGAAGTGAACCTGGACTGTCGGAGTCCAACGTGAAGAAAAGCACGGAGTAGAAGCCGCAACAGAGGAGGTACCATCCATACTAAGGGGCCGATTCCGATTCCGGCCGGAAATCTCTCCGACCGAGCCGGACCCGGAGAGATTTCCGACCGAATCGGACTCTGGCAGTCCGACCGAACGAGTACGATGCGCACGCATGCCATCGGACTCGAGTCGGTCAAACTCCCATTAAAGTCAATGGGAGCCTGTCGTACAACGCGTACGCGGGCTCCCATTGACTCAATGGGTGCGAGGCGGACAAGGGCGCCCTACAGCAGGTACGCGTCGATGCGCATCGCGGCGTACATGCACAGGTAGGGGGGACCCATGGGTCCCCCCTGTGTGCGACTCGCGCGCCTACGCGTACAGGGGGGTCCGACGCGGACCCCCAAAGTCCGGCTCCGACAGCTTTTTCGAGCCGGACGGCGCGAGTCGGTTGGACTGCTCGTGGCGCGCATCGTACTTACCCGGCCGGGATACGTCTCCATAGCGCGGTGCGAGTCGTGTCCATGCGAGTCGGTCGGAGCGTGTTGAAGTCGCGTTCGAGTCGGTCGGAGATTTCGCGGGTGCCTGCATCGTACTCGCTCGGCCGGACCCGCGTACGATTCGGTCGGGAAACAGGGCTCCGAATCGGATCCGGTAAATCCGAATCCGATTCGGAGCACTACCGGCCGAGATCGGAATCGGCCCCTAAGTGTGATCTTGGGAAAGTCAAAAAGTTGTGATGTGAAAAAAGTGCAGCTAGAAAATCTTAATGACCCTAAGATCATTGGACGAAAGCAAGCGAAACCTATAGAACATCGACAAATCGGATCCCCAAACTAAAGTCGACACCCTAAGTGCAACTCAGTGTTGTAAAAACGCTCAAAACCAACTGCTTACCAAGAAAAGGGTAACGAAAATTTGCATGTCAACGTTATGAATCCATCGGTACACGTACTTTCGAAGCGTCCCTATTGGTGGATGATGTCTCCAGAAATGAAGGCCTAGATACAAATTTTGTATAGGCTGTGCAAGACACTCACTGCCACACACACTGTGCTCAATTAAAAAACGAAGTATTAGACCAGGTTGTCCGAAAAATGAAAAGTACAGAGAGCAAACAGCTCAGCAGTAAGATTGGACATAACGTGATAAAGGCTGAAAGAAATGCACTACCATCAACCCTTTCATCCATACTGTGGGTGATATGAACCAAGGAATGCATACCTTATGCCAGTAGCGTGTACCCTTAAACCCTTGGTCCAATTTCAACATCCGTTGCCTCCAGTGTAATCGGTTATTGTACCTACTGGTAAAGTAGAAAGAAACGTAAGCTACTATTGTCAAGCAGACAAAACTGCAGGTTCAGGAACAACTGCTGAGAAGCATTCTAAGTAGATCAGAGTAGGTTCAGAAGAAGACGGGATATTAGATATCCACCCGCTAATCTGGCGTGGAAATGGTTAAAGGGCAAAAGATGCCCATCAGGTAAGTGTGTGCGGAGCCTGATCAAAGTGAGTTTAGAAGAAGACGGGATGTTAAATGCCCATCCGCTAGTCAGGCGTATAAATGGTTTTAAAAGCAAAGGATTCCCATCAAGAAGATGGGATATTAGATATCCATCTGCTAATCTGGCGTGGAAATGGTTAAAGAGCAAAGGATGCCCATCAGGTAAGTGAGTGCGGAGCCTGATCAAAGTGAGTTTAGAAGAAGACGGGATGTAAAATGCCCATCCGCTAGTCAGGCGTATAAATGGTTAAAAAGCAAAGGATGCCCATCATGTATCCATAATCTAACATTGCTAGCATCTAGGCGCGTTGTCGCACCTGTTGTTCAGCAGGGAATACCCAAAGCTCTTAATGAAGTATAGGCTTAACCGAGTCACAGTTAGTCCGTTCTAAAAACGAAAGCCGTCAAACCAGTATGCGTGCCCTTAATAAAGTATAGGCTTAACCGAGTCACATTAAATCTGTTCTAAAAACGAAAGCCGCCAAACAATTATGCGTATGCTCCCAGCGTCCCACATTCACGAGCAAAGTATGCTCGTAACTTACTTCAAGCATCCAGGTATCAGTAATCCTGGCGAGCCCGTGTCCAGCAGCAGCAGTCACCGAGGCATTTGCGGCAATGCTCCTATGTACCGGCCGGCGTCCACAAGATAACCGACGCACACGTTAGCGTGCACGTCACTTCTGGTTGAATGAAAGCTGGACCGCTTGTTCTAAGTGGAACAAGCCAGCAAGTGCAGCACTTCCGGTAGTCGAGCAGCTAGACCGCTTGTACTAAGTAGAATGATTCGGCAAGTGCAACACTTCCAGTGTTTGAGATAGCTGCCATGCGAGTATAATAAAGGGTTCCGTGGCAACTTCCATGGTAACCCAAGGACTGGAGGCAGTCCAACGGAAAAGTCCATCGCGACGGGTGTGTGGCAATAAAAAACGAAAGAACGTTTTAGGCAAATCAGAGTTTAAAGTTAAAGAAAAAATATGTATAAGAACGTGAGCCTGCAAGGGGCATCACCTAGCAAGTGGTGAATCATTAGATTAAGGTGAAAATCGGAATTGTTTTATAATGGATTAAACAAGACTACAAGTCCCAGAATTCAAAGGAAAAAAACCTGGACTTGAGCAGCACATCATGCATGGATCTGGGAAACTTGGCAGGGCTGGCACTCTGTGACGGTATAAAGAGCCAGGAAAGCAGTTGGAGGTTCAGGTACTTTATTCACAGAAGATCCCAGCCATCCATAAGCAGGAGCTCTTCCAACTGCCAGGTACATTTCAAGTGAACACATTCCGTCACAATAGAAACCAACAGCATATGACCTCATAGTGACACTCACAGCTGTGCCTGTTCAGGGCACAGCTGTGACTACCAATACAACAAGGTAAAGAGGAATACCACACAACCCTTGCTGATTGACACGCAACACAGTCTCGGAAAAAACACAGTTGAAGGATAAAACACCCAGCTGTGTTCAATAAGTGAGAATACACTATGTCACAGAGGGGGGTGGGGGGACGCCTGCTGCTTGGCAGGGAAACACCAGGCAAGCCCTGCAAAACCTGCAGCATATGGCACATGCGCACTAGTGCATGTAACTGAGAAAAATGCCTGACTCTCAGACAAGGGTGATGGAGTGAAAACAAGCTGCAGGGCTTTTATGAGGCAGGTAAAGGGAGAGGGTCGGAGCCCCGATGCTCATATTAAAAGGCTGCCACTGAGAGTTACGCTCTTGGAGGTAAAGGTGCTAGGAATCGGATAAACCTGTCAGAGAATCTCTCATCCGAAGGTGGAAATGTGCTCCAAGCCCCCCCACACACACTGGCATTTTACAACTAACTAATAGTTATTATGTGCTATTCTCTTACAAATAGTGTGACTAAGATTTAGCGCCATGATTATTAATAACTCAGCAAACCAAACAAATAAAAGGATGAACCCTAGATCCACTCCAATCATATTTCACCGCGCATCCCTAATCAATTAGTATCATTTCATTTCATATATTTTTTATTAGATTTTTAGGTTATGCAATGATGTGTAATAGAGTAATACAATTCAACAAGCATTACTTCACTTTGTACATGCTATTTCTATACATTTAGGGGCATATTTACAAGCCCCTTGCGCCACTTTTGCGCCGCCGTTGCGTCACGCATGTGACGCAGCGGCGACGCAAACCATGCGCCGCGTTGCGCTATATTTAAAACGTGACGCATCTAGGGAGATGCGTCACGTAGTAAACCCCTGCGCCACATGAAACCTGCGTCAGGTTTCATGTGGGCGTACCGGCGCAGGGGGGGGCGTTCCGGCGCAGGAACGCCTCGGAAAAGTGACGTAGTGAAATCTACAAGATTTCACGCAGTCACTTTTCCGACGCTGGTGCGTCAAATCCTTACGCCTGCTTCAAGCAGGCGTAAGGATTGACGCACCATGTTAGGGATAGGAAAGGTTGGAACAGCGCCGGAGTTGCGTCGCGCTTGCGACACAACTTCAGCACTGCGCCAACCTTCCGCCGGCAGATGCGTCACGCATCTGCTTATCCTTGCGCCACGATGCGCTGCATTGTAAATGCGGCGCATCGGACGTGGTGCAAGGGTAAACTTGCGTGACGCATTTTCCCTGGCGCATCCCTGCTGATATGCAGGGATGCGCCAGGGAACGTAAATATGCCCCATATAATATGCAATGTGCATAGACATCAACAAGTGAAGAGGGTTATAAATATGGTTGCAATCTCTCGTTATCACTTGTACTGTGTCTCTAGCGTGGCGAGCCTCTATTGTCCTGGAGCTTTTGGCCTCAAATACTTGGCTGAGCCAGGTTTACTTTGGTATTGTATCAGCAAGGTTGTGTGATCTAAATTTGATTAGATACTACTGTATATTTGGGACCCCCATCATGGAACAAGAGTAAGTTTGTAAAATTAGGTAATTCCAACTTGGAGGGGGGAAATAAAGTGTAATGCACGAGCATATAGCATGGATAGGCGGATGAAAGGACGGGAGGGATGCTCTCGGAAGGGGGAGCCTCAGAACTTTCTGGGTATCTAACATGGAAGAGTACCTCTAGGCTGCAGTGCGGGCAGAGTGCTTCTCGGCCGTGAGTTCTTTGAATTGCGTTAGCATGGTGTCCCTGGCTGCTGGTGCAATAGGCTGTCTCCGGATTCTTCAAGCTTTTTCCCAGTGTATCGCACAACTCTCCGTGCCACCCGAATGGAGTAGAGCCCGACACCACTGGGGGAAGGACGGAGACTGTTGTGCATGCCAATGCATGGTCAGTAGGTGCTTTCCCAAAAAAAGGGTTAGATTCGCAAAGTGCTCCGGCACGTTACGTTTTTTTCTCCTAGGAAATATGCCCAATGCCGTAGCCTCCCATGAGTTGAGTGTTGTGAGCTCTGTGACGGTAGCTAATAGAGTGTGTATAGAATGCCAAAAGCTGGTTATACTAGGGCAGGACCAAAGCATGTGCTGAAAGTCGGCTGATTGGGCTTGACATCTGGGGTAGGTAAGGGGTTGGCCATAGGGAATATACGATTTATTCAGGAAGGCGTGAGGCAGACCCTATGAAGTATCATAGATTGAATGTGGAAATAACATGAGGAGATTAAAGTGCCCGCAACCATTCCGCATTCTGTAGGGGGCGCCCCAGATCCTTTACCCATTCTTGCCGGAGTTGAGTTAGTGGGACCCCAGTATGTTCCCTAGTCGCTCTGTAAAACCAAGTGATAAGGTGCCCTCCTTCTCCCATGGTGTGCAATGTATGCATTACAGCATGGGCAGGCGGCTCTGCATCAATCACACCCCACAATGACCTGAGGACTTCTAACTCCCTGTGTAAAAGAAATTGAGTCGAGGGAATGTTGTATTTCTGGCACAACTGGTCAAACGGGAGCAAATGGGGGTCCTGAAACAAACCCCCCCAACCGTGTCAATAGAGTGCTCATGCCAGGTTGCTAACTGGCCAGCAATAAAGTGCCCCAAGGGGCCAGGAAGACCCTGGAGTGGTGTGGCTGGGGAATTGGGAAGTGTGCGCTTTGTAAGCTGGAGGACTCTCGGAAAGCACCTCCGAGCTATCCACACATCGAGAGTCCACGAACAGTGCAGCTTAACGGTGGGATGAAGAAGCTGCTGTATTACATGTAAAGGGAGGGGGCCATCCCCTGTACTGGTTTCATAAAGATTGTTTCCCATTAGCCATCTGGTCCCCACTGAAGCTGTGCTGTAAGATAATAAGCCTCGAAAGATGGCGCTCCCAGCCCTCCGCCCCCCTTCGGTAGCTGAAGTTTATTTAAGGCCACCCTACGTCTCCCATTGTCCCAGAGCAGATCCCCCAGCGCCCGGTCCAAGTCAAGAAAGAATTGCTGCGTAGTAAATACTGGGACATTGACAAAGTAGTATAGTAGCCGGGGAAGGACAATCATCTTGGAGAGGGCGACTCTACCCGCCAGAGCTAGCAGTAACCACTGTCAAAACCGCATTTGAGATTTGAGGGCCATAAACGCCCACTGTAGGTTGCCATCGAATAGATCTTGCTGAGAGTAATAAAGATGGACCCCAAGATACCAGACCGCTGCTGTCGCCCAGGTCAATGGCTCTCCACTCAGTTGGATTACTTGCGGTGGGGCATCGCGATTCAGTGAGAAAACACACGATTTCCCTCAGTTCACCTGGACCCCCGCTACCTGTTCAAAGTCTCGAAAAGCTGCAGAAATGGGTGCCACCTCGCTTGATCATCCCGAAGATCTAGTAGCATGTCATCTGCATATAGGGACACTACATGCACCACGCCGTCCAGCGGGATGCCACAGCATCACCCCCCAATTGAAGTCGCTGCTCCAAGGGCTACATAGTAAGAGTAAATAGCATGAGTGACAGAGGACATCCCTGCGCATACTGCGACCTATAGAGAAGAAGTCCGAGATCAGCTTTCATACGCGTTCTCGAGAGGTAGGGCTCATGTATAGCAGCTTTGTATAAGCTAAGAGACGCCATCCCAGTCCCATGGCCCTCAGAACACCAAACAGGTAGTCCCAGGATAAGGAATCAAAGACCTTTTCTAGGTCAAGTATGATGCATGCCGCTAGGGGGTAATGCAGCAAGACCTGATCCATGACATGAAAAAATCGTCTGATGTTGTTAGATGTGTTACGACCCGGAACAAATCCATTCTGATGCGGATGGAGCAGCATAGGTAGCAACTGTACATACCGCTTCACTAGCACCATTCCTATGATTTTATAGTGTTCGCCTAATATAGCTGTAGATCTATATGGGTAGAGTTAGGTGGGGTCCCTGTCAGGTTTGAGCAAGAAGGGACTCTTGAAGAGAAGTTGGGAGCGAGCCTGTGGTAAGGGCCTCATTTTAAATTTCAACCAATTTGGGGGCGAGGAGGATGGAAAAACAGTCATAGTATACTCACAGTAGGCCGTCCAAACCAGGGGTCTTATTTTGGGCCAAATTGTGTATTGCACTCTTTACTTCGTCCATGGTGATCAAGCCGTCAAGCTCTTCACGTACAATGGCGGTGGTGGATGGTAAGGATAAGGGATCTAAACATTGCTGAATGGTCTCTGGGGATGGTGCTGATAGTGTCAGATACAACACAGTGTAATGGGAGCTGAATGCTTGCAATGTTTCTACTTAGGTTTGCAGGGCTGGGCCCCTATCTTGCGTGATCTCCATGATTGGCGGAGACTGTACCTCTTGGCAAACACGCCATGCGAACATGCGTCCAGATTTGTCACCCATAGCGTGAATTTGAGCGGTGTATTCCGTATGATGATAGCAGCGGAGACGCTATATCAGTGTAGCATGGCGTGCTTTAGCATCAGGCAGGATGCAGAGGGTTGTCTCGTCTGGTGGATGGCCATTGTCTATAGTTTTTCCTTCCTCCTCCACGCCCTTCAAGGACTGATTCAAGTCTCTACGAATCTCAGCTATATTTTGCATGCAGAAGCACCTGGATACCACCTTAAAAGAGTCCCATTCTATAGCACGGGTTGTAGCAGTGGCATGATTTTCTGCAAAATAGTGGGTAATAGGTGTATGCTGCGCTTTGCGGAAGGCTGCATCATCCAACGTGTCTTTTGGGAGTCACAAGGTGGGAACTGGCGGATGTGGTGCACCCCATCTAATGTCTGCGATGTGGGCAGCCTGATCGGAGATCACCCGCCTTATAGAGTCAGAATGCGCTAGTCATGGGATAAGGTCTGGAGAGGAGAGAAAACGGTTTAGTTGGACATATAAGTCATGTGGGGCCGAGGAGAGGGAGTATAGACGCAAGCGTGGATTATGAGTTCTCCAGGCCTCTAGGAGGGACCGTTGCTGGGTCCACTGGGTGAACTGCAGCGAGTGCTGACGGACTGGGGTGCAGAGGAGCGGGGGTGGGAGTGATCAAGGGAAAGATCCAGGACGTTATTATAGTATCCCCCAATAACTACGGAATGCCCACCCATTTGGGAGAGGATTCCAGATAGGGCAGTCCAAAAGGTCACTTCCTCTGAGTTTGGGGCATATATACATCCCAAAAGGACTGGGTTACCATCTAGTTGGCCTTCTGCAAACACATATCTTCCTTCCTTATCAATTACCATTCGAAGGGTCTGAAAGGGCGTCCCTAGACGAATCCATAGCAAGGCTCCTTGCGCATAAGAGAAGTATACTGTACTGTAAATATGGCCTCTCCAGCACTTGCTGAACCGCAGAGGTTTATTGTCAATGAGATGAGTCTCGTGCAGGAAGCAGATATGTACCTGCTGTTGTTTGATGTATGTGTATACAGAGTATTGACAGTGTGCCGAGTGCATCCCCCGCACATTTAGTGTCAGGAATCTGGTATTACGATGACGGTCTATGGTAACATGTGTATTGTATGTAGGGTAAACAGCCCCCTACCCCTCCCGCTGCCCCATACACCCTACATTCTTGTTCTGGAAAGAAATTCTGCATTGCTCGTGCCTTGTAGGGATTAACAGTAGGGTATAACCAGTAACGCTCAAACAGAAACCAGAGCCTGCATCCAATGGCTGCACGCCCAAACGAGCTCTAAAAGCTAACTCTTGAAATGGGGGAAGTGACAATGCACCGTGCAGTGGCGAAAGTTGAAGGGGGGGTAATGACCAGCAGGTCTGCAAACTATGTTGTGCTGCATGTGTATGAGCTGGGCCCTGTTGCAGTATGATACCCAACAGGATGTGCCAGGAAGGCCAGTGAGTAGTAGGGGAACTGGGGCGTTAAAGCAAGTCCTCTGCTGTTTGTGGCGTGACAACTGGTCCAACCAGAAGCCCCCCCCATGCACCAAACCCGTTGAGGTTATGTCATCATCGCTCGCTGCCGAACTTGAGTCTCTACGGTGTGAAGGCGAGGGCTGACGTAAGGCAGAGGCAGCCTCCATGGCAGACCGATGAGGATATAACTAGCTGATTTACAGCTTGGTTTATTTTTTTTAGAATATCTATGTTGAGTCATGTACAGCCCCACCTATCTGTATGACATAGACCTGGAGTCGAAGATTCATCTCTCAGAATCCCTCTAGAAACCAGTCTTTCTACCTTGTCCCGCCACAAATCTTGTATCTTTTATACTTGTTGTCCTCATAGTAGTTTGTGGAGGTAAGAGAGCTCTGCTCATGCTCGACTCTTATTTCTCTGAATAGTAAACAAGGTATTCCTTCAGATTCCAGGAAGTAGACAGAAGCTGTCCCTGTTGTGTCTCGTCAGTTCCTCTCAGACGGAAATGAGCCAGACTGCTCATAATTGCAGAGAAGCTCTCAGCCACTGCTGAAAGAAAGCTGCCCCAGAGGGTGGAAACCCCTTATCTGACCTATTAACGGAAGCAATAGGAAACACATGACAACTGGGCACACATCATTTTAAAAGGTAAAAGGCTCACAAGAGTGTTGAAAAGGCCTGTTCTCTAAGCCTTAAACTATTGTCAGCACCTCAATACAGTCAATGAATAAACAATCACCAAACAACACTATGGGTGTGTACAAGGGCGTCTTTTTTCATAAAATTTCACAAAATGTAATAATAAGTTCACAAAATTACGCTTTGAGAGCGAAATGTGGTTTGCGGGTATCACACAATTTTGTTTTAATGCACGCTACATAACATAAACATTTAATGAGTGACGTGGCACACATGTTAGTTTACATTCATATATACAAATATAAAAGAAGATATACATTTGCAACTGTGAGAGTTAGACAATGAAACTGGAGTTATTCATTTTGGGAATTAGTGATGATATAATATTTTTAAAGAGAACAGCAGATCTCGTGTTGAGGTGCTTGAGAAGTAGATGGTGTTCATTTGGGTTTTGATAGAGGTGAAGAGCGTGTCCGGTCTTTTCTCTACACATATGGGATTTCATATTTTTGGTTGCTTTTGGAATTTTCTTATCACTCCTTTTCTCTGTCGCTCTGACTCTTTCTCCCTGTCACTATTTCTTAGTTTCTCTAACTTTATCAATCATGCTTCCTAACCTCCACCAAACTCTTGGGTATGTTTACAAGCCCCTATCGCCACAGGACCATCACTTTTAGTGACGTTCCTGTGGCTATATGGGCTTCGCCTTATTTACAAGGATTGTTTATGTGCTCATAAACAGTCAATAAAAAAATGATGTTTTGCAACTTCTACGAGTGCTGCATTAAGAAGCACACATAGAAGTTTCAAAACGCCATTTCAGATTATTTATATGCAGGTAGGGACACCTACCTGCACATAAACAATCCTTCCCCTCAACGCAGACACCCTTGCACTATGGTGTAAGGGGGCCTGAGTTGGCGCTAGGCAGCTAAATTAGCGCCAGCGCAGGGGGAAACGCAGAGCTGCACCATATTCTTGTGAATATGGTGCAGCCCTGCGTTTCAGAAGTGGCGGAGCGTGGCGTAAAGCCAAAGAGGCTAACGCCGTGCTCCGCTATTTCCTTTTAAGTATGCCCCTCTGTGTTTCGATCACTGTCCACCTAACACTATCATACCGTATCATAACTATTGCACTTCAAAGAGGGTCATTGTGCAACAAATATGTTTTCTTTTCTCTCACACAATACAAATCTGCATGTGAAAGCCTGGGGAAATGATTGTGGAATCCACTAGTCCAGCCTTGCCACTAAAATTACCTCACAGTTGGCAGGATAGCTCAGTGAGTTAATGTTCCTTGTTGACATTCGATTTCATCTACAGATCATAAGGGTGAATTCTGTCATGGTAAACTCCTTCTTCTGGAGATCATAAACAGAGTCCCTGTGAATTGGGTCACATAAGCACCTGTTATTTATAGTTTTTAGAAATGGCAGAAAATTGGTAGGACGCGCTATGCAAAAACATTTTAATATTCACTGGTCTAGTTTACAGAAAATATGCAGTGATAAAACACTACATCCTAATTGTCAAGGTTGGCTGTGAAACAAATAACTATCCCCTTCAGTCGGTGTATAGATTTATAAGGAGACATACCATAGCTCTATGTCAAGAATATATTCTTGTTTTTCTTTGAATTCCGGGTCGTGTAGTTTTACATGTCAAAAAATAAAGAACTACGAGTACCAGAAGAGAAGACAGAAGTTTACTCTTGACATCTAAAACTTGGGAGCTGCGTCACATTCTAAGTACATGGTGAAGGAGTGCACTTAAAAATGACACTGTGGCAGCACTGTGACATCCGCCACTTTGGGTTTTCTTAATAGTTATATCCAAACACCCAGACCGTGTAAACGCCCTCTACAGACGTGACGCTGTACGGTGAGGTGAGTCAACCATGAATCCTGCAATCAAAGATATCTATAAAAATTGTGCACTCTCACAAACTACAATTTTTTTTGTAAAATAAAAAAACAATCGTACTGTTTGAAAGATGACACAACTTGGAAGAAAAAAAAGATTTACGTTTTGTGATTTTGTTAGCACTTTTGTTTTTTTGGAGGAGATGGAAGATGGATTGTTCATGTGCACCAGAGATGAGTTTCTGTGGATTGCAGATGTTTATGAGCCATAGTTTAAGGCGCTCCCGTGGTTGCAGAACCCAGGACAAAGCACAATGACACAGGACTGACAACCTCTTTAATCCCATGGGAACCTTCAGCCTTGGACTATCACAAGTGGGCTGCAGGCTGCCTTCATCCTCCGCTGGTGCTGCTTCATCATGACGTCACACTTGCCCACACAACGCTTGCATACTTCCTGGTTTCCTGAAGAACTGGAGCACACCTGTACGTGTCTAAAGTAGGGGTGGGCAGAAAACTCCGCTCCGCCAGCGGAGCGGATAAAGCCAGCCACCCCCGCTCACCGGCCCGGTCCCTGCTTCTGAAAGCAGCCAGGCCGGGGAGAGCCTCCCCGGGCCCCGGTGGACCCCCGTCCCCAGCGCCCGGACCCTCGGCTGGCTTGCAGGACGGGGGGCTCCCGCACCCCGGGGCCCGCCGGACAGAGCACGAGCCCCGGGCCCGGTCCCAGCTTCCGAACCCTAGCCAGGCCGGAGAGAGCCTTCCCGGGCCCTGGTGGACACCCTTCCCCAGCGCCCGGACCCTCGGCTGGCTTGCAGGACGGGGGGCTCCCGCACCCCGGGGCCCGCCGGACGGAGCACGAGCCCCGGGCCCGGTCCCAGCTTCTGAACCCTAGCCAGGCCGGGGAGAGCCTCCCCGGGCCCCGGTGGACCCCCGTCCCCAGCGCCCGGACCCTCGGCAGGCTTGCAGGATTGGGGGCTCCCGCACCCTGGGACACTGGGACGGAGCACGAGCCCCGGGCCCGGTCCCAGCTTCCGAACCCTAGCCAGGCAGGGGAGAGCCTCCCCGGGCCCCGGTGGACACCCTTCCCCAGCGCCCGGACCCTCGGCTGGCTTGCAGGACGGGGGGCTCCCGCACCCCGGGGCCCGCCGGACGGAGCCTGAGCCCCGGGCCCGGTCCCAGCTTCCGAACCCTAGCCAGGCTGGCGAGAGCCTCCCCAGGCCCCGGTGGGCCCCAGTGGGCCCCCCGTCCCCAGCGCCCGGACCCTCGGCTGACTTGCAGGACGGGGGGCTCCCGCACCCCGGGGCCCGCCGGACGGAGCACGAGTCCCGGGCCCGGTCCCAGCTTCCGAACCCTAGCCAGGCCGGGGAGAGCCTCCCCGGGCCCCGGTGGACCCCCGTCCCCAGCGCCCGGACCCTCGGCAGGCTTGCAGGATTGGGGGCTCCCGCACCCTGGGACCCTGGGACGGAGCACGAGCCCCGGGCCCGGTCCCAGCTTCCGAACCCTAGCCAGGCCGGGGAGAGCCTCCCCGGGCCCCGGTGGACCCCCGTCCACAGCGCCCGGACCCTCGGCTGGCTTGCAGGACGGGGGGCTCCCGCACCCCGGGACCTGCCGGACGGAGCACGAGCCCCGGGCCTGGTCCCAGCTTCCGAACCCTAGCCAGGCCGGGGAGATCCTCCCCGGTGGACCCCCATCCCCAGCACTCAGACCCTCGGACGGAGCACGAGCCCCGGGCCCGGTCCCGGTCATAGCTTCCAAACCCTAGCCAGGCCGGGGGGGAGCCTTCCCGGGCCCCGATGGGACCCCCGGACCATCGGCTGGCTTGCAGGATGCAGGGATCCCGCACCCCGGGGCCTGACGGATGGAGCTCAAGCCCCAGGCCCGCACCCAGCTTCAGAACCCTAGCCAGGCTGGGGAGAGCCTCCCCGGGCCCTGATGGACCCCTGTAACCAGCGCCTGGACCCTCTGATGGCTTGCAGGACGGGGGCTCCCACACCCCGGGGCCCACCAGACGGAGCTCGAGCCCCAGACCCTCTCCCAGCTTCAGAACCCTAGCCAGGCTGGGGAGAGCCTCCCCG